>WEIV01019319.1:41267-112126 GCA_013390005.1 Calyptomena viridis | reverse complement strand
GACAAGGGCAGTTGACTTGGAAGTGTCTCTTAGTTCTTCAAAGAATAATTTGTCAGTGTCATCATTCGGGCTAAGAGGTCTATAGTAGACTCCCACAATGACATCCACATTATTTGTTTACCCCTTGATTCTTTTCCAGAGGCTCTCAACTGTGCCATTGTCAACTGTGGGCTCCACATATTCTAACCCTTGTATTACATACAGTGCCACCCCTCTGCCGCTTCTGCCCTGCCTATCTCTCCCGAAGAGCCTGTAGCCATACAACAGGGTGCTTGNCTATAGTAGACTCCCACAATGACATCCACATTATTTGTTTACCCCTTGATTCTTTTCCAGAGGCTCTCAACTGTGCCATTGTCAACTGTGGGCTCCACATATTCTAACCCTTGTATTACATACAGTGCCACCCCTCTGCCGCTTCTGCCCTGCCTATCTCTCCCGAAGAGCCTGTAGCCATACAACAGGGTGCTTGAGTCACAGGTGTCATCCCACCAGGTTTCACTTATGCCAACGATGTCAGATCTCTGGGACTGGGTCAAAGCTTCTAGCTCCTCTTGTTTGTTCCTCATGCTGCATGCATTAGCAGGTGTGGTACATGGCAGCCAATACTTTGTGAGGCAGATTGAAGGATCTCATGAGTGCTTGTTTCTTCAAGTTTTGGCACACCATCCCACCGCTCATCACTGGTGAGCTTGGTTTTGTTCCCTTTCCCCCTTCCAAGCTGGTATAAAGCTCTGTCAACAAGCCCCACCAGCTCCTTGTACTAGAACGCTTTTTCCCCTCTGAGACAGGTGCATCCCATTGTGTGTTAGTAGACCAGGTGTTGAGTAGGTCATCTGATGGTCACTGAGATCAACTGGTAAGAAGCGGCACCTGCTGATGCTAGTCAGCATTCACAAGAGAAAATGCAGGCAGCCTGTCTGCTGGAAATGTCCCTGGAATATGGTAAACCTCAGTCCATGTCTAGGATTTTTTTGTGAGGTGGTATCAGGACAACAGTCCAGAATTGTGCCAGCATCTTATTAAATAAAGAAAAATTGATGGTATAAACAAGTCTTCCCGTACCAGGGAGATGTTCTGTAGCACTACCTATAATTTTTCAAACTATGTGGCCTTTCTATCCCAATGCCTCTTGGAGAGATTGCTGGTTGCAGCATGTGAAGAAAGATTATGCATAGGTACCCCAAAATATCAGGCAGTAGAAGGATTTAGGAAAATCTATTTCTGAAAGCCAAGAAAACTAACATTACAGCACTGTCTGCACTGGGCCTGAGAAAGACCCATCTCTTGTTTCTTCTCAGGGCTTTTTTTATCATTTGCTCAGCACCTCCACTGCAGGGACCTTCAAAGACATCTGTGAAAACTTATCTTGTATCAGGAAGTCAGTCCCTCTGGAGTGAAGGAGAGGACACATAAGAGTATTTCTGGTAGTTATCTCTTTCCAGGCAGCAAAGCTTTGTTGAGCGACATAAACCCCTTGCCTCCTTGGATTAAATCTTCTGGAAAGATTCTTCTATATTTGCATCATGGAACTTCTAGGATTCTTAGTGAGAGAAGAACACATGCAAGGTTTTCTAAAATGGAAAAGAGAACATGTATGAGGTGGGTGTTGGTCGCTTTTCCCAACTAGCAAGTCACAGACAAGAGGAAATGGCCTCAAGGTGCTCCCTCCTCAAGTTGGGAGGTTTAGATTTTATTAGGAAAAATTTCTTCCCCCAAAGGGTTGTCAAGCATGGAAACACAGTGCCCAGGGAAGAGGCTGAGTTACTATCACTGGAGGTATTTAAAAGACATGAAAATTTTTAGGAAGCATGACTTAATGGTGGACTTGCCAGTGTCAGGTTTAAGGTTAGACTTGACAATGTTAAAGTTCTTTTCCAAGCTAAATGAATCTGTTATTCTGTGATTCACAAAATTCAAAAACTCAGGAGGAGAGAATAGAGTGATAAAGGAGAAAAAGATCAGTCTAAGGATATGTATTTGGACCTACACAACAAGTATATAAATATTTGTATATGCTAACACACTGTTTCTGAGTACTGGTGGACAACAGTTCTGCAGATTCAAATGGAGACCTTCAACTAGGTAACTTCCTTGTCTTTATGCATTTTAGTAGCTTTGCTAGCTTCACAGTGTGAAATCTGAAGACCACACTCGTCTTCAGTCAATTGGTGATTGACTCCTGCACTGATGATGACAAATTATTCACCATTACATGAAATATTTAAAAAATGTGAAGACATTTTCATGCTCACAGAAATCCTATGCCTATAATTGAGTTTAAATACTACATAACAAGCCAACTGTGCTATTTGTACTGGCTTCCTCAACAAGGCAGGAAAAAGAAGAAATCCTTGTGCATGAACCATCAGTGTCAAAGTTAATTGAAAACAGAGATTTTCTCTGAAAATTTTACTATGCTATTTTCTCAAATGGACATTAAAGATCCACTGGGGGTAGTTGTCCAGCTACCATAACATCTTGAAACACTATTGAAATCAACAAGAGATTTAAAATCTAAAGAACTTGTCGAAGATCTCTGTGCTGCTCTTTCCCCTTATATTTTGTAGCAAGTGTAAGACATTCACACAACTTTGAAGGTTCATATTTAGCAGCTATACATATTCATTATTTTAGAATGTTTGTTCACCCTTCCTCCCATTGTTTTTCTTGCGGGTATCTGAACTCTTTAGGTATTGTTTTGTATTCAAGAACTTTAATTCTCTTTTAATTCCACAGCGGTCATATCCTCCACTGAGATTATATTTAACTTTTTTTCTCTCCAGGTGTCATTTCATCAGTGAGTAAAATTTGGTTAATGCTAGCAGTGAGATGTGTTAGCTGAATCAGGGACATATTTCTGTTTTTCCAGCTATTTTAATTTTTCTAAAATAACATCTTTGTAATATTTAAGACAGAATGATCCATTGTGGGCTGATCACAACTTTGATCCTGATCTGATCCCTGATTACTTTTGCATTGATTTAACATAATTTTTACCTTACCAGGCCAATTAGGACAAACCTGTCCTGTGCATTCATCTTTGTTAAAAGACGAATGAATAAGACAAGTTTTAAAAGCATTTTAAAGACCAACGTGCTGGAACTGCATTCTTAATCTGCATTCTTTCCTGCTGTCTTATGGAAAGTGTGCTTTTTAGAGGTCGGATCACTTTTCTCCAGGTTTGTAAAAAGGATGAAATCCACAAATTAAACAGCCTATGGGGTAAATTCAAGAGCTAGTTTATTCCAGCTACAAACACCCTAATCCCTTGAAAATTATGATTCATCAAATGCAAGAATTATATCTCATTTCTAGAACTCAACTAGCTTAATTCTTATCCATCTGTGGATTCGAATTTGCCATCTATAATAAAATTTAAAAATAAAATAAAAATAAACAAAACCACAAAACCCACCACAACAGAAAAAAACCAAAACCCCACAACCCTTTTTTGTTTCATTAACTCAAGACAGAGAAGTACGACCTGCAGGAATAGAAAATACTTAGAGCAGGTCTTACTTAATTGTAAATATCTAAGTGGCCTTTGTGAGATACCTTCATCTTTCATTCTACTCTAAATTAACATCTGTCAACATATAGATGTGTGACATTTTCTAATTAGCTACCCAGTGTCATCTTTAAGTGAGAAAAAAAGAAGAAAGTAATGAATTGCTTGGAAGCACTGTGAAAAATACACAGTAACAGGGAATAATACTATGTATGGTCAAGGGAATTTGTCGAGCATGATGAAAAAGAAGTGCTCATTGAAATACTAGGTCTGAAATTTACCTGGCTTTGCTGGGGAACCTACCTCTTTTCCAGTATCTTTGTTCTCAAATGAAGAAAGGAGATCCAAGAATATGTGCTTCACTCTGCAAAGTTTGCATACGTGCCAGTCTGTGTATATTTTTCTAAATGTATGACAAATGATCCCAAACTTCCATTATTAAAAATATATTAACAGAAGCAGCCAGGTTAGTTTTAGAATTACTTCTTTGTGGACATTAAGTAACATTTTAGAAACAGTGAGATTATGCTAAGTAACATTGTCTTGAACCTGTCACTAGTTTTTTCTTCTGCTACAGAAGCTGTTTTTTCAGCAGTCTTGTACAATATATATAGAATGGGGATTTGAGTAACAGTGTAATGTAAGATTACATTTGGCATTTGGATTAGGGCCTTTACTTCCAATTCTCCTCTGGTTTGCTATAAAAAACTAATAAGTATGTGTCAGGTTCTTTTCTCTTTTACAGAGGCTTGTGACAGGGATAAACCATATTCTTCTGTTATTCCTGTTGGCTGAAGGCTCAGCGATCAGGTGCTGTACTGTTTTGCTTGTTTATTCAGCACCATACTACTTTCAGTTGTGAGTTGATTGATTTGAAGTTACTTTAACATTTGTACTCCATAGAGAAGATTAGAACATTTCCATCTTTTGAAGACTTTCTCTTAGGATTTGAGTATGGCAGAAAAGTCATGGCATTGCATTCTAGGTCTGGAAGAAAAGGCAGCGACTGACTCACTAAATGGGACTTAGGCAGAAAATAGATACTGGAAACCAGGACCTGGAAACTCATGGTCAGCTGTGGCCTGAAACTGGTGACATGTAAACTTTATATATACATGGGTTTATTATCTGACACTGAGCAGACACTGAGTCAATGCCTTTGCATGTGTCTAACCCATACCCTGTGAATGGGATTTAGAAAACATGACAGAGTTTGGGTTTGATTAGCTTTAGTCATATCTAGTGCAGAGTCAACTTCTTACCTAATCACGGTAGATTCTCTGGATGATCAGTAGAATAATGTAGGGATTTCTAGAGTAGAATTAATCTGATCCTAAACTAAAGTGAACCAAAATAGAACTGATGAATCATGTCACAGAAATGTCTCTTTCTCTTCATTAACTGTAGAGGGAAACCAAACAAATACCTCAGATAATGACGGAAAAAGTTAGTTGAAATGAAGCTGATGTCTTTGTAGTCTTCCTTCCAGCTTCCTGGGGGAGTAAACATTGGGTGCCTTCTCAAAGCATGCATAACAGACTGAAAAGACTGACCAGTGCATAAATGTAAGTGAGGTTGCCTCTTTCTCTAGTGTGACGGTGCTTTTATGGGTTTATACATTTATAAGGGTTTGATATATAGTTTTGTTAACTTTCATATATACTCTCTGTAAATAGACTGTTCTAGTCTCTCCCCCCCCTTCCCACTTGGTTACTCCTGACAATGTTATCCCTGCCCTCAGTTGTATCCCTTCCTCGGACCCCTCCTCCCTTATTCCATATTTGTATCCCAGCTCCCCCCTTCTTCTGGTCCTTTCCCTATCAATCTAAAGTTACTCGGTCCTGGATAGGGTTGAGTAGAATGCCTCTGGCTTCTGCCCCTGTCTGTTACCTCCAGATCCCACCTTCCTTTGTCCCTAGTTGGTCCTTTACCTTTCCCCTCCCCTCAATTACACCCCCTAGAAAAGGTCGAGCCCGAGGGTCCTGGGTACTCTCTGCAGTAGGCTCCCATTGGGACCAAACCCCCAATAAACTGAACTCTGTTCTACCTACTCAGAGAGACATTTTCTGCTTCCTTTAGGAAGCAGTGGCTACAGGTCCTTCATCCTGGAGTGCTGTTTAGGTAAAGGGCGAACTGGCCACACTCAAGAAGCCTCTTGCGAGGTGTGTGGCAGGGCGTTACCACCTAACTAGTGGCTCCAGAGTCACCGGAGTGCCCGAGCTCTAAAGTGGAGAGACGTTTGGTGCTCTGGTGCCCAGACATCTGCCCTGAGGCCCTCAAAGGTGACTGCGAGCTAGCCTGGGCTCAAGCAGGGTCTGAGGAGAAGCCACCAGAGAAGGCACAGTAGCACTTTAGAAGAAAAACCTTGTTAATGTCTTTGTGTCACATTTCATAACTGACTAATAGCTGTGGTAACCAACAGTGGACAGTCACCTGATTGAGATGACTACAGTTATGCCTGGATGCCCACATGACTCTGTCTAATGTGCTTCTGTGATCATCACTAAATAAGGAAGAAATGGACATAGAAGACAGTAAGACTCTCTCATGCCACTGAAAGAGGGGGATACTTGCGGTGCTTCTGTGGTATAAGATCTCTCTTTCCCTCTGCTGACACCCGAGGTATGATGTACTCAGTGGTGAATGACTTAAGAATTTCATGGCTGATGGATTTAATGAGAAATCCATAATTGATTATTTTCAGAAATAAGTTTTCCAGTTCATCAGTTCCAGGTATGCTGTACAAATTTTGTAGTTTTGCACTACTGAAAACTGTAATTGTTCTATTCCTATTATTTCTATCAAGCTTATAATGATGTTTCAAACTACTTACGGCACATGGAATCACATTTTGTTGTATGATGAAAAAGTATTGTTTCCTACAAGAATCTAAAGCAGGTGATATTTTTAGAGTGAAAATGTGAATAATTAAGGTCTGAATGACATGATACTTCCTGCTTTGGGCTATCCCACTTGCAGTTAAGAAGGAATTGTTGAGCTAGTTTAACCTCATGGTTTGTGGTATTATCACACATATCTTTGCTTGCTCTTGTGCTACTACACGTCCATGGAAGGTTGCTCTGAGCTCTTTTTCCTGAGTAATTACATAATGAAAGTGGGATTGCATATAATAGCTACTATCATGATGTCGATACAGCCTCCTGAAGTATTTTTTCTTTTCTTGTTATTTTTAGAGAAGTTAGTAATTTTGAAAAAGAAGTAGAACCCTTATGGTATTATCCTTTTCATACCCAGTTATTATACCAATAGATTTTCAGAGACAATGGAGGGTTGTTGATCCATGGTTCTACCTGAAGAAAGTCCATGCAAAATAATGCAAGAAACATCAGAGATGTTTCAGCAAAAGAAAAAAAAGTAGAAACCTCTTGCATCCACTGGTTTTGATTTGCTGGTTTGGGTGTTGTTAGCAGTTTGATTCTAAAAGTAGTAGCTGGTTGCAACGACATACACAGCAGCATAAGGTACCTATGGGTAGGTCAGCTGATGGGTATAAACTGGTGTCATTCTTTACATCTACTGGATTGCAAAGTGACATCTCCTGCTTTATTGCCTGTCTTTGAGTATCCTGTTGCTGGTAATGTTTTCTGCTTTTTCTGCCCTAATTCTGGG
The DNA here is from genome assembly GCA_013390005.1 of Calyptomena viridis. NCBI lineage: Eukaryota > Metazoa > Chordata > Aves > Passeriformes > Eurylaimidae > Calyptomena > Calyptomena viridis. Next base: position 104,985 of record WEIV01019319.1, on the reverse strand, counting down.
TTTGGCTAATCTCAGATGTGGTGACAGGTAGATGTGTATTCCAAAGAGTTGCTCATTCTCCACAGCAATATTAATCTAAGTAGGACTGATCTCACTTAATTTTAGATATCTAAATCACAGACATCTATCTTTGAGCCTATTAGTAGTTCTTGATGACACCAAACTGTATTGTGTGGTTGACACAGGTTGGAGAGACGGGCTGATGCAAACCTCATGAAGTTTGACAAGGCCAAATGCAAGGTCCTGTGTCTGGGTCAGGGCAATCCCAAACACAAGTACAGGCTAGGTGGAGAATGGATTGAGAGGATTGAGATTCCCTGAGGAGAAGGACTAGGACTAGGGAGTATTGGCTGAAGAGAGCCTACAGTGTGCACTTGCAGCCCAAAAAGCCAACCATACCCTGGACTGCATCAAAAAGATGTGTGGTCAGCAGACTCTGTGATTCTGAACCTTTCTGGAAATTTAACTCCAATTCTTCTCTACTGTAGAAGCATTCTGTATTCATTGTCATTAGAATGATAGCATATTTGATTATTGTTTTTCCTTTGGCTGTTACCCAAACTGCTAGTAGAAAGTTTTTCCTGTGCACATTGAGAACAAGTAAATGTCAAAATTAACACTGATTTGTAATGAATATAGTGTTTGCTGATAGGAAAGGCTACATGAACAGAAAACAGTTGTGTTGCTCTGGCTACACTGGGTTTCTTATGCATTCTAACATGAGCTACTGTTTCAGCTACTCCACACCATTTTTTTGCACAGGTTGATTTCTGAGCCCCTCACACTTAACCCTTAAAGTCTCCCTTCAACAAAAAGGGAAATTGAGTCCTTTGCAACCACAGATCTGTCAAAATTCATTACCATTGAACCTATAAAACTGTAACCTCTAGGACATTATATCAACAAAATATTTAGAAAGAAATTTCATAACAGTTGGCAATATCCAATCACAAATAAGTTTCATTGTCATGCTGCCTATTTAACATAGGAACTTCTCAAGAAACACTCATTAGTGAGAGATGCAGCTGCTAAGAGCAATTATTGGTGATGTTTTCTTGAGTACACCAATCAAATTAGCCTTTCTCAGGAAAAAAGTACATTTTTTTAACATTAAAAAGGAAAAAGAATATTCTCAGAATAGAAAACCATAATGAGTGGCAGTAGTTCTCTCAGTGGGAATTATTCATGATTATGTCAACATTTCTCAGATAAATTCTAGTTTTGAGAGAGAGAGAATGAAGCCCACAGAACTAGGAGCAGAAATTTCCCAGTCCATTTCTTAAAAATAAATGCATTGGTCTGACAAATGAGGTAAGGTTTCAGGATTTGACCTAGGAGAGGTAGACAGGTCTTTCTCATGTTGAATTATAGCCAATGACATATCTGCCAGGACAAAACCCCAAAGGGGCAGGTAAAGCATGAAACATCCAGTATTGAAAATGATGAATCCATTATCTGTCTGACTGATTTTATTCTGCTTCAGATTTTAGTAGACTCTTATAGTTTTTATACTCTTTCCTTGTTTGTCTTCACCTAGTTAAATGGCACAATAAGGAGAACAGAACTTAATCCTTGTTGGAGTTTCCCTTTAATTTAGAAACCTGTTATAGTTAAGGATGTTTTTTAGAGATTTCATACTCTCAGTGTGAATGCTACAAATCCTGGCACTGGCTGCAGTTGTACCTTCTACATTAAATACATATAGGTTAAAATACAGACCTAGTCCAGGAAGCAAGGATTAGAATCCTTGACTCTCTTCCCAGCTTAGTGCTCCAATAATAAGCTGAAATCTGTTACTCCTTCTTTGTAAAATAGCTTTCATAATCAAAGCATAAAATTAATTTCCTCACTGCAAGCATTCCGTGAACTTGTAGAAAGGCAAAAGATGCCAGTGTGTACTCTATCAAGTCAAAAAGGGTACATAACCAGTCTGACTTCTTTTAACTTGTTTTGTATAGGAAGGGTTACCATGACTGCTTCCTTCATTTGCTTTTTTTTTTTCCTTTTGCTTCCATCTGTATACTTTGTTTTAAGTAGCATGACCAAAGCAACTATATCAAGATGCAAACTATGAATAGACAGGTGTCTTTTCCATACTCTTTCTTGGTCACCGAGACTCCAAGAAATGGATTTGATTTAAATATACATTTCTCATCTTCTTTAAAACCAGTAAGTTTTCTAAGTCTGTGTTACAGTTTTTCATAGAATCACAGAATGGTTTGGGTAGAAATGAACCCTAAAGATCATCTAGTTCCAACCCCGCTGTGGTGGACAGGGACACTTTCTGCTAGACCCGGTTGCTCAAAACCCCATCCAACTGGAAATGGGAAACCTGTTCCAGTGCCTCACCACTCTCACTGTAAAGAATTTCTTCCTCACATCAAATCTAAACCTCTTTTCTCTTACTTTAAAACTTCTACCTTGCTTCTACTTTATGCTTTTGTAAAACATTGCTCTCCTTTTCTATAAGCTCTCTTTAAGTACTGCAATGTCTCCCCAGAGCTTTTTACAGGCTGAACAGTCCAAGCTCTCTCAGCCTGTCTTCATAGCCGAGGTCGTCTGATCATCTTTGTGGACCTCCTATGGACCCAATTTATTGGGTCCACAACTTTCTTGTGCTGAAGACTCCAGACTGGGAAGCAGTACTCCAGGTGGGGTCTCATGAGGGTGGAGTAGAGGGAAGGAATCATCTCCCTTGACCAGTTGGCCATGCTTATTTTGCTGCAGCCCAGGATACAGCTGGTTTTCTGGGCTGCAAGTGCACACTGTTGGCTCATGTCCAGCTTTTCATTTGTCAGAAACTCTAAGTCTTTCCCCACAGGGATGCTTTTAATGACTTCTTCTCCTAGTTTGCACTCATGTCTGGGATTGACCCAGCCCAGGTGCAGCACCTTGCATTTGGACTTGTCGAACGTCATGAGATCCTATGGATGCCCTTCTCATCCAGGTCCCCTGGACGGCATCCCTTTCTTCTGTTGTATCAACCCCATCACTCAGCTTTGTGTCAAGTACACACTTGTTGAGGGTGCACTCAATCCCACTGTCTATGTTATTGCTGAAGACATCAAAGAGAACCAGTTCCAAGACAGAGCCCTAAGGGACACCACTAGTTACTGCACCTGGACATAAAGCCAATGACCACAATTATCTGGATGTGTCCATCCAGCCAATTCCTTATCCACTGAATAGTCCACCCTTGTTTATGACTGTGTTGAAAGCATTAAAGAAGTCTAGGCATATTACATCAGTTGGTCTTCCCTTGTTACTCCATCATAGAAGGCCAACAGCTTAGTCATACACAATTTGCCCTAAATGAAGCTGTGCCAGCTTTCTTGGATCATCATCTTGCATATATGTGCCTTAACCTTGCTTCCATAATGATCTGCTCCATGATCTTCCTAGGCACAGGGGTGAGGCTCACAAGTTTGTAGTTCCCTGGATCTTCCTTTCTCCCTTTCTTTAAAATAGAGAGATGTTTCAATTTTTCAAGTCACTAGGGACTTCACCTAACCACCATGACTTTTCAAATATGATAGAGTGTGGCTTGGCAACTAGATTAGCCAGCTCCCTCAGGACCCTGGGATACATGTCATCAAGCCACATAGACCTGTGCCTGTTCGGTTTAATCAGGTGATCAGGTGGTCTCAACTGCTCTTTGTTTATAGTGGGTGGGACTTTGCTCTTCCAGGCCCCACCTAGAGATACAAAGACATGGGAGATGTGGAAAGCCTAACTGCCAATGAAGAATGAGATGAAGAATGTGATGAGTACCTGAGCCTTCTCCATATCTGTTGTTATCAGCTCTCACTTCTTGTTTACTAGAGGGTTACATTCTTTTTGGCCTTTCTTTTCAGACCTATATATTTGTCAAATACCTTATTGCTACTGTTTTGGGTATCCCAATATATGGTGTCAAATTCTTCTCTTGAATTTTGTTAGAAAGCAATGTGTGATGTACTCATATATAATAGTATTCATTATCATGTTGCCTGCCTCTTCTTCTGTGTCACTGTGAATCATTTTTCTCAAATAAAAACAATCCTAAAGGTAATAGATTCAGAGTACTGATATTTGACTAAGATTCTGTTTAGTTTTGACACTAAAAACTAATCCTGATTTTGATTATATTTATTTAATTTCAGATGAATTTAATTGTCATCAACTAAAATGGTAAGAAGGTTGAGGTTTGTTACATAAATCAGTATAATTTTGATGCTCTTTCTGTTAGGAAAAATGAAATTTTGTGAGTTATAACCCCTCCTTTCTGCTACTCTTGTAGGCAAGGGGAAGCTTGTATTTAGAAGGGAACCAGTGTAACAGTTCTGAGCTTTGTCTCAGTATGGAGACACTGCTGAGATGGTGAAGATAATAAGATTACAGGATGTGATCACTAGTGTGACAGCAACTCATACAGACAAGATCAGCCTTTTTACAGCCTAGCTCTCACCCATGCTGCCAGTGGGATAACTGCGATTACGCAGAGCTCAGAAAAGGGGTGCAGAGCACAGATGGTGGTTGTGTGTCCCTTGAACTCTCTGGCCACGGTTAGACATTAATACTGAATGCAGAAAGCATAAACACAGGTTAAATACATCTATGTAATGTATAACTACTTTTGTGCTTAAATTTTAGACAGTTTCTATGCAGAATATGAATACTTATTGCAATATGTTCAGGTCTCAGTCTTAACACACAGCACTAATGACTACCTGTCATTAGTTTTTCCAGATTTATGACAATCTCACTGCCCTCAGCTTGGTCCCCGATCTTAGAGAAATAAAGTAATGTGGTGATGTTGATTAGGACTGTTCAACAGAGGGAATAAATGTATCTATCACCAACCTAAAGTACCAGGAAAACTGTATTTTGTGCTGCTTCTTACCCCTTTCTCTCTCTGTGTCTGTAATAGAACTTCACAGAGATGATATGATATGATTTGATAAAGCCTTTAGTGCTTAGTATAGCATTCCTGAGGCGATAAAGGAAGAGCCATATGAACAGACAAGAGGGCTAGACAGGTGCCACAACTCTTAATGTGAACTTTTTCAGTGTCCAGATAAAACACCTACATTTTTTATTGTCTTAATGATTTTTATTTTTTTTTCCACACGTACTTTTGACTATTTTGTCAGTACCTCTAAATCTGATTCTCAGTTTACAAATAGTTTAGCGAGTTAATTGTATTGTTTCTCTCCCTGTCCTCTTGATCTTCACTGAAGCCTCAGCTTTTTCTATGTCACTTTTCCAAAAGTGGGTAAGACTACCCGCTTCTGTTTATGGAGTATGAAGGGACAGTCCAATGGGACTAAGTGTAGGGATTGGGTTTAGTGCATTAGACTCAGCTGCGGGAATTTCATAGTAAAAGATAAAGAAAATTAACTAAGCACTTTGTTGGATGAATTTATTTAACACACTTGAAGCACATTATTACGGAGTGAAAGCAAAGGGATTCCTTCTTCTCAGCTTGTTGACATTTTTTTTCTTTGTGCAGGCAGAACCCAATACCTCTGAATTATATACCAATTAAAAAACCCAACCTGAGGTTGCAGCTGGTCCATTCCCTAGCAGTTTGAGTAAAGCCTTCTCCTTTGTTCTGCTCTGTTTCTCAGGAGAGTTGAACAGATGGATATCTCCCAAGATAGAAACAAGAATAGAAAGATCTTTTGTAAAGAAAATGATGGAAAGTACATTCTAAGAACTTAAAATTTCTGATAGTGCTGAGAATGGACAATGAAAGATACAAAGCTAGGCAGAGAAGAAATCATGAACATAATGTGTTGCAGTGTATGTTTAATGTTTATTTCTATATTATGTATTTCTATATTATATAGTTCTGTTACCCCCCAGGTTGGAATGTTCTGTTAGCCCCTTTGTCCTACACCTAGTGGTTTATCCAAAATGTAACTCCCTCCCTTACACCTTCTCCACTTCCTTCACATTGGTTCAACCCTCCTTTATAAGTCTGTACCCAGGAAGTGGCTTGGCTTTTCCTGGTTGCTTCACTTTAAGCTTAGAACCCCCTGAGGGCACGCTGCTCCCGGGGAGCTAATAAACTTGAAATTCTCCCAACCAGGAAGAGTCGCTTGCATCCTCTTTGTCCTCCGTTAGCTGGCAAAACCCTCAGGGGGTTGGCAGGGATATACACAACCCGTGCCAGCCCTTAGGCACCTCCAAGCCGGTCCTCCTGCTTTAGGAGGGCTTTTCGCCCAGAGGTGCCCCACTCCTATCGTGTGTCCAACAGTAGTTGCCAAAGCTAGCCTGGGGCTGAAGAAGGAGCTGGAATTAACTGAGGGGCCACGATAATAGTAAGAGATAAAAATATAGGGAATTCTAGATTACTGAAGAGGGTGAAAAAGAATGTGTAAGAAGGAATGAAAAAGAAAGCAAAAAATTGAGAGTCAGCAACTTTTCTAGATTGAAAAAAATATTCATCTGGAGAATCACAAAGTCTCTGAAAAGCAGAAATTACATAGGTGATGCACACTGAACAAACAATGTGACTGTAGGAGTACAAAGTCTTGTGCTGCTTGTCTGCAATGAGTTGGGGGCAAAGGACACAATAAGGCAAGTAAGTCTTGTTTATATGCCGTCATAGAGATGAATGGGATTTCACAGCCTTGAAAAAGACTGCTCACCAATGGGAGTGGCTATAGCAGAGGGACCAACGAGTGATTAGCTTTATTAATATTTTGCTAGTTTAATTAAGAGTGAGTTTTTTCGTTGATCCAACTTCTGTACTAGGACAGCTTTTAGAAGACAAAACATAGATGTAAAAACAGTGACTGGCCTATAAGATGAAGCTAAAGCAGTTCAGATAGAATGTAGCTCAAAACGTATTGGTTGTGGGTCTCTGCTAGTCCATTTCAGCATTTCAGCCTAAGCACTTTACTGAGGTTGATTTAATCTTTTCCAGGCCTCTTTCCAACACAATATCTGATCTCCTTTCCCAAGGTTGTGTTTTCATCTCGAAGTTCCTTTGTGCACTGGGTAACTGAATAGAGAGCTTTCAAGTCTCTAGATTCTTGTGTTCATGTCTGAGCATCCAATCGTATTTGTAACATCCCCTAAGATATTTAAATTTTGTGTGTGTATGTGTGTCTGTCTATCTATCTATCTATCTATCTATCTAGCTAGCTAGCTATTTACAAACACAAATCATGGTCTTATAAAAGACTGGATAAATACTTTTTTATTCTCTTGGGTACTTTAATATTATCTTGAATGGTTAAAACACTATTTTCTGAAGTGTCTAACACAAACATTCTATAAATGCTATCCATATCACACTTTCTTGGATTTGTGAGATAGAGAAGAATGAGAATAACTTTTTTTTTGGTCTGCATTTCCTAACTGAATCTTGTGGGATCAAGCTCTTCATATGAGTAAGGAGAGAGGAATGAAGAGATAGGACAAGAGGATAGTATCCATACTGATCTAAGAGCTTATGAATATCTTGGCCTGTTTTAAACAGATTTTAGAGAAAAAAAGATAGTTTTTCACAAACAGAACTAAGGAAGGAGTCTCTACTTAGGCTGTCCCTGAGGGAAAATATACAAGATGGCATCTTCCCTTAATACATCTTTAGCACAAGAGAGAGGCCTTGTAATTGTCTTAATCTATGGGAAAATAGTTAATCAAAGATTGTGCATTAAATAAGCACCAGAAATTCCATACTTTGATCAAAGTTTATCTAGTGAAGAAGTCTGATAAGTCACTGTAGTAGAAGCTAAAAACTCAAAGAAAAGCAAGACACAAATTCATTAATCACCAGGGTTCACTAGTTCTTCTGGTAATGAAGGTACTCATCTCAGTGAAGCAGCTGGTGATGGTTTAGATCATATTATCACATTCTGCTCTATATTAGGGAAGCTGTGAGAAGCTCAATTCTCAGAGCACTGACAATGGGTCATAATCTTCCTGACAGTATTTTAAAAATATCCAACACTGATCTAACTCTGCTTACTCAAAAAAAGTTAACAACAGTTTCATGAACTTGTTTATTCTCAGTGTTTGTCACTTTGCAATTCATGGTAGAACTGTGGTTTGAATTTAAAAGAGCAGTCAATTAGAGTAATTTCCATCTGACACAAAATTTTTAGCTTGTTTTGATAAAGTAAGCTTTCTTTTCAGAAGAAGGGTGCATAAGTCCACCCACTGCCATGGGATCCTGACTGACTGACAGCAGGAAATCCAAGAGGGCACATGGCCTACAACTACAATATTAAAGCCATTAGTCTCAAGGAGTGATCCCTGACTCCTCTACCACACGATGTTCAGTGATGTATCTAGTCTGCTCACACCTTTCCTTTCCTTGGGCAGACTGATGTACCCTTTCCATGAAACACTTGGTGCTTGGCTTCTTTGAATCTAAGATAAAAATCTCTTGTATATGTGTGTGTATCCACAGGTGAGTAGGAGGCATAGTGACTATGCTTCGGCTTGCAGAACATGTTTTTTTATGTCATGAAACTGATGCAACTAACGCATATTTTATCATATGGCACATGAGAGTGAGATTATTTGAGGGTAAAACTTCTGTCATAGTGCCAAGGACCTTTTGGTGGGGATCAGTTCAAAGCTTGTTCCACTGTACTTTTGGGAAGTTGTTCCTGGAACAAGTCCGTCCCTCAGAACTTGCCCCAATCCTGTTCCTAAGGGAACTAGGTGATTCGGTAAGTGCTGACTGGATGAGTTAATATTTGTGCAGTGAGGATGACAGTAGAGTAGGGGACCAGTATCTGCTTTTGGCAGTGCAGGAACATTTATTGCCTCTTAGTAGGTAAAGCAGGGACTGAATGACATGGCATTACTTATGCTACTTATTTCCACAAGGCAAAACAGAGATCCTATCCAGGTCCACTATGAAAAACACTATCGATATGTGCTCTTCCCTTTTCTTTGTCTGAACATTGACTGGGACAGTCAGCATAGCCAGCAGGATGCTTAGAGCTAAAGAATAAAAAGTTCTGAAGGCTACCATTTGAAATAATTCACTGACATAGTTTTTCCTACTGGGATGGATACAACAAAAAATCCCATATTTTTTATAGCTGCTTATTCAGTTTTTCAAGTAAGGGATGTTTTTGTTTGGTTTTTTGTTTTCATGTTTTAAGAAATAAATATTATAAATACACGATTTTGATAAAAATAAAATTCAAATCAATTACATGGTTATACTTTTTGTAATTGTTTTAAACTGTAGTCATTGAACATTTTTTTCAATCTTTATTTGAAAATATTGAAAAATATAAAAATATTTTTTATTTGTTGTAACGATTTCAAAACTGAAATAATTTTATTGTCCTTTTAAATGTCTTTTGATTTAACTTTCTCATTAAAAAGACTAGGTAATGTTTAGCTGTTGAGTAGATTGCCCATACCAACTCATTCTTAGAGTGTAAAAATATAAAACTGTAATTCAAAGGCCAAGAATAGGATGAAAAGAACACCTAAAAGAGTATGTTTTAAAACTCCTTTAAATTTACGTTAATTAAAAAAAATGAATGGAAAAAGGATGGAGAGGAAGGTTTCTAAAACTCAATTCCCCACAAAGAAAGATGACTCCTATTAGAAACAGTTTCTGGATACACTAATGTCTTATACTGAAAGAATAAAAGTCGCTTTTCTTGTGGTTATTTCCAGCAGATTTGTATGTGTCCAAGAACGTAAAGAGTTAATTTCTCTCAGCACATCAGCTTGTTGCTTCCACATTTACTGTTTGAACAGCAAAATTCCAAGTCTCTGATGAGACTCTGGGCTTAGTTGTGCTATATGCTCTCTGAACACAGAGCAGTGTCTTTATTTCCACTGGTATAGGATATGGCAGGAGCTAATGCTGCCTGGAATAAAAGCTGGTAGCTTCATATGTCAAGACAGTTGTTATAAAAAAGGGTATATCAGAAAGGGGATGTTATGGGACAATCCCAACTCTTATGTCAAATCATAGCCTCGTTCAAACTACACAACCAACATGTTGCCTCAGGTAAAATATCCAGCTGAGTGGAATTTAATAAATCTTTAGATCCAGTTTATTATTTTTTCCCTGAAGTTACTGTTAGCACTTGAGAGAGAATAAAAAGAAAAAAAGGAAGAAAAAAAAGGCTGTCTTTTTCAGCCTTCTTGCTAGTCTGCTGTTTTTCCATACTCTGCTGTGTTTGTTCGGTTATCTTCTATTCTACTTATCAGCTTTAACAGATGTATGTAGATCACAGAATCACATGATTTGGAAGGGACCCGGAAGGATCAAGTCGAATTCTTAAGTAAATGGCCCATATGAGAATCAAACCCACAAACTTGGTGGTGGTGGTGTACACTGTGCTCTAACCAAGTGAGCTAATCTTAGGGTCATCACTGGGTTGCCTGCTTTCCATGTGTATTGGTCATGCTTAAGAAGGTGCTTTTCCATCTACAACATTTTGTTTTCTACTGCAGAAATAAAATTGTATTTCCTATTAAAAATCAACTCTGGCTTTAGAAAGATTCACCTAGAAAACAACATCAAAAGAACTCTACTGGCTGCCCTTCAATTACCAAAGTATGGAAATTGGCATTTAAAGGTAAAACCCATGAAACCTGAGTTCATCAGTACTCTCTGTTGGTAGTCTTAAGGCAATGACAAAGCATATGTAGGCAGCCAGGCTTTGATTTTTAGCTATGCTGTCTAGTTTGTTTCAGTCAGCAAAGTAATATTCTTTTCATTAAATATTTAATTTGAATTTTCCATGTTTAACTGCAGTTTTTTTCAACTTGATAAAAAAATCTTGTCTGCTTGGGGCCATTATGGTTGCACTGTCATTTTGTGCTGAATCTGCCTGTTCTCTTTCTCCTTTCTCTCTCTCTGTTTTTCTTTCTCCTTCCTTTGTCTTCCGTTCTTTGCTTTTCATTTCCCTTCCTTGCTTTGTTTCTTTTCTTTCCCTTTACTTTTTTCCTTTCTTTCTTAACTGTTTCTTTGATTTGGCACTTATCTCTGTTTCCTCTGTTTCTTCTTCTTGTCACTCTCTCTTTCTCCTTCTCTACCTCCTCTTTCATTTGTTGCCTACCCCTCTTTAGAGGCCACTCTACATCTAAACACTGTTTGAAATAAAGAATTAAAAAAATGAGTGCTTTAGGAAGACGTGTTCCCCTTTCTGTTCTATTTTATTTTCTTCTTACCTCTAACAAAGTGAATAGACCACTGTCTTTGACCTTATTGATAAAGATTATTTGAAGGAACGAAAGGAGAAAATACTCAAGAAAAAAGCTAATGTCTAGTCTCTTGATGCCAACAGTTCTTTGCTACGCAAGAAAAATAGACAAGAAAAAGACTGGAGCCCAACAGGATATTTGAGCTAACCTAATTCATTTATCAGAGCTTGAATCTTTCTCTTCATAAGCTGCTAATTTGTTCTGTCTTGAGCAGCATCAGTAATTCACAGAAGTAAGCAGATATAAAGGTGATATTTGTTAGTCATTTGGTGAATATGTGAATGACTGTATCTGTCAAAGGCTACTTTTTGTTCATACTAGCAATAATTTCTTCTGCATTAAGTAGTCCATTTGTATAAATGAAGGTCATTAAAGCTCCTGTGAGAGCCTCGTAGAATAGATTTGGATGAGTTCCACTTGGATATGTTGCTATTCCCCATGTCTGTTCTGTAGTATTATTTCTGAAAAATGTTTACAGCACTAAAGATAAGGGAAGAAGGATGGTACTGTCATACCTTCTCCAAGGTTTTACATAACTCTGATAAAGATTTAGTTTATACACTATTTTCCATATTCATAAGAAAGAGAAAATCCCCCCATGTTTATTTTTCAGAATTCTCAGATGAAATTCAGTGCAAAAGTAGTTGTTTTAGTAGTTGTTTGTAGAAAGTTCTTTAAAATACCTAGCCTGAGGCTGAAAGAAGAAACAATTATATTTGAGGTTATTGTTATTTTTTCCTACTTCAGAGCTAAAAAGACCTCTGGTACTATTTATGCATTTTTGAAGGACCTAGCTTATCACAAATTCTTCAGTTTTTGAGGGAGGATTCTGTAACTTGGAAATCCTTCTCAGCTAGATATTGAGAATTCTTCATGGTACAAAATATCTTAGATCTCTGGATAAGGAGAGTTTGTAGCAATATCAGCCATTATAATATTTTTCTGAGTGTAAATTATAATAAATTTGACTTAAGATGTAGCTGGGAACTAAAAAAATAGTTTTTTCAGCATCTGAAATCTAGAGACCTAAAATAAATACATGTGTACAAATTACTTTAAGCCATGTCTTCTATCTTCAGTATTTAATCATATCAATGCACATTTTATTGTCCTGGAAAGCTTATGAATGAAAACTTTGTTATTTGTGTTCCTCATGGTTTTGTCTAAAGACAACATTAGTTCCAAAGAGCTTGCCATCTAAGTAAATAAGAGAAACACACAGAAGACAGAATAATAAATACTAACACAGTCATCTCATACTCCTATAAAACTATGCTTTATGTGCTGCTGCAGATGACTTTGCTAATTAAAGCTCGCTATACTTCACAAATAGACTCTGGCAAAATACTGAGCCTTCTAATTGAAAAACTGTCTAATCTCATTGTTTCATTCATCTTCATCTACACACATGGATGTCTCTTTTCTTTTTCTACATTCTCCTCCTCAAACACATGTAGGGATAAAAGCCACTTTAATCTGTGCTATTGCTAAATGGAATGACTTAGCAGGCCAAGACTAATTGACTTTCTGTATGTTTTAAGTTCATAAATATCGTTTAACAAGTCCTTGGCTATTCTTCAGTCTCATTCTTCCTGATAAGTGTGCCTTAATCTCCTTGGGGACTGAATCAAACAATTTCAGAAATCTAGGTTTACTGGAGAAATCTGAAGATTTTTTCAAATTATGGAGGAGACAGCTTGCTGTCCAAGAAAGTGATTCGAATGGCCCACTTTTAGATGTAAAGCTCATAAAATTGCTTTTAGGAACAATCCAATTACACAAGAGTCCATGTTTCTTCATTTTACACTAAAAATTTCATTTGAGTTGTGTTGATATTAGCATCTGAGAACAATATTTGTTTAAATTACTTATTATTAATTAATTATTATTGTTTAAAAGAAATGTTACCTCAATGATATTAAATTATCACTCTCCCATACAATTCGCAGGCTTGTTTAGGAGTTAGGAGAGGCTGGGAACTTTCCACAAAAGTAAATTTGGAGTCAAGCATCCTCTTTTAGGCGATTAAAGGTTTTACCTAATATTCCAATGTTTACTGGACTCAGTGTCAGTGAACGATTCTAGCCTTGTTTAGTTGGCTAATATAGATATGACCCATGTGAACTAACCTGATGTTTCCAAGCATGCAAAGGTGCATTGTTAGGTGAAACTATATGTATAACTTCCTTCTAAGGTCTACTGTTATACATCTTTATGTTAAAGAAGATACCTAACCTTGACGAAGTTTCTGGAGCAGTTCTGATGGACAAACAGGGCTGGCATATAAAGACATCACAGTAGTACAGTTTTTCAAAACAACGATGGCAGTGGAGCAGCTTCTGACTTTTGCCTATTTTCTGCATAACAGACAAATAACTGGAGCAGTCGCTACCGAGCAACAGACATGAGCTCTAGACATCCTCAAGCTTGTATTTCCACTCGACTACATATTTCCAATTGTGTGTATGTGAAATATTTGAATATATCTGCTGAGGATTGTGAATGCAGGAATGATTGCCAGAGTTCTGAAAAAATCCTAAAGTCTATAGTTTGGACAAAAGTGTTTGTATCCCCAAAAGGTGCAGGTGTTCGAATATGTCCTGTTTGTTCCTAATTGTTCCTGGCAATGTCTTGATCAGAATAACTGCAAAACCTGTCTTTCTCTTAGTACCAGCTACAATCCTTAGTACCTAATTCTAATATTTCATATGATCCTGTGGAGTTGAAGCTTTTAGTGTTCAGTGCATTGTGGTGTCCTGATTCATTTGGTCACCTTGGCTAGTTGGCTTAGGATCTCTGTAGAGTTAATAGATAGAAGTAATTTCTTTTAAGGTGCATTTATTTTAGCTTGTCTGTGTTTGGTCAGAAGACTCCCACCTCAGAAATGACAGTTGTCTTTATTACTTCTAAGGGAAATCTAACTCAGGTTTAACCATTTAAATTTTACATATTTTAAGTGATGCCAGTCCCTTTCTTTAAATATGACTACAGATATCTAAAAATGTGACCTTAAAATATAGAGATGAAAATCCATTTCGTGAACCTCTTGTGACTCTTTAGAAAATATAGGCTAAAAAAAAATATAGGCTATGTTGGATAAGCTGACATATTCATTTACTGCAACTGTGGGTATTCCTTCAGTCTTCAAAAATTCAGTTATTTTATTTGTTTGTAACCAAACAACTACAAAGTAGAAATTCCTGTTAAATTTAGTTGATTAAATTTCAGGAGATCTGAGGTTGTTTTGTGTTATGAAAGTTGATATCTAAAACTGTGTAATACCATATGTTTAATTAAGGAAAGCTAGTTGGCAAACGTGTGATTCTATAATTTTCATCCCATTCGTTAATGATGTTAAGTTGCTTCAAGGCATCCTTAATTCACAAAAAACATAGCAATTTGCTTCTTGTATTTTCTTAACTACTAGATCAGAGAGAAAAACTTTCTAACCTCTCCATTCTTATTGTCATGTACTTTGATGGCATTAAAAGCCAAAGATCATGACAACAGAATAACTTTTAAGGAAAAAAAGAGAGTTTAACAGTAGCAATTTAGTTGCACAGGAGGCACTTTAAAGTCAACGGTTTTGTATATCAGAGCTTAGAACCATAAACACAAGCATCCTGGTTCCATTCAGGACAAGGGTAATTTTTGCAACAGCCAGGAGGTGGCATGGCCAGTACTGAGAGGTTATTCTATACCAGACTCACATCATTGCTGGGGGCTGGGAAAAGGGACTCTCTTCTGAGGAGAAGAGGTCCCTTCTGGTCAAGTATAAGTGGTTTTGTCCCAGGCCAGAGGTAGCAGTTGGGTAGCGTTCTGAGTTGGAGGGAGTGGTTTGGTGACACTGGTTCTGAGACAGAGCAGTCAGGGTAGTACAGCTGCAGTTGAGTCACGGGCTCTATGGTGAGCATTTTCACATGTGAATCACTCTCTCTTTTGTACACTTCTGTAATTAATATTGTTGCTCTTACTGTTTGTTTTCTTGTCTCATTGCTGTTTCTATTAAATTGTTCTTTTCTCAACCTGTGCTCTTTAGTTTTTGATTCTCCTGTTCAGTCACCCACAAGAGGGAGAGAGGGCAGCAAGCGGCAGAGTGGTTTCAGTGGGAGCACTAAATTGGAGAATACCATTCCTAAAACAGGACAGCAGTGTTTGCTTAAAAACATTGTAATGAATATTTAGTATAATAACCAACACAGGACAATATTAACATTATTTAAATGATTACCTGAATTTTCTTGTAATTGATTTTTCCTTATACTCATTGAGCTGCATAAATTGCCTGTAAAAGTATAGAATAGTGACAGAAGCACAGAAGGATTCCCAAAGGTGGAAGCTTTTCCTCACACTACCACTTTGCCCCATTCTTTACAATGACACTTTGTCCAAGGAGTTGACAGGTAAGCTGATCTGTTTTGATAGCCTTATTTCAAACTTGAGTTACTGGTGATGTTACTAGCCAGTTCTCTCAAGCCCTGTAGAGTGATAAGACTAATAGGAGAGAATGATGAATGAGTGTAGAGGTAAGACTCTAGACTAATTATAATTTTTTAAAAAAGGCTGTGAAATGAAAGCAGTTCTTTGCCATCAGGGAAGGAAAGAAATATGAACATCTTTGGATCATGCAGTTCAGATGACTTAAGGCAATTTATAATCAACTACCAAAATAGAATTTACTGTCAGCAAACAGAAGTACAAGGTATGGTAACTGAAAACAGGTTTGTCAATGTATCTTCCACAATTTAGTAGAGTAATAAACTGAATGTGTTAAACTATAGTTTTCAGAAATATGAGTAAAGCAAAACTGAGAAAGTGCTACTACTGTAGAGTAATCCTGAAAAGAAATGTAGGTCTCTTATGTAAAGTTGTGTTTACCAGAGTGCTGGCTGCCCTTCTGTTTTTAAAAGATAGATATCTCGGGACAAATGCACCTGAGTTTGACACTTAAAGCCACAAAAGAAGGGTCCCATAGACCCACAGAAAAGAAGGGTCTTTGTGTTTTATCTTAATGGAATCACAGCCTTTTCTTTGCCTAGTGGTCCTCCACACATGTCAATGTCCAGTCATCAAATGTCCATGGATCTCTTTAGAACTAGTTTGTTTTGGTGGAAATCTTCCATAGATATGCTTGTTTGTACAGTGAGTGACTTCATAAATTTGACTGTATAAGTGGTTTTTCAAGGGTCCTGCAAAAAATATCCTGATGCTATTGACCAAAAAGATGTCTGTCTTCCAATTCAGTTTTAATTAAAACTCTTGGTGCCAGGAAACACCGTGTAGTCAGTTGTCTTCTAAATGCAACGAAGCACAAATTAAATCTGGTGTTGAACCAAGTACAAAGATACAAAATATGAGCAGATATAAGATCAAATTATTTTCATAAGAGAAGAGGTATTATATTTAAAGAATTTTCTTATTTCTAGCACTAAAAGTAGTATTTATCCACTTAAAGATGCTTCACAATACTGGTTGGGTAAAGTGTACATCATTTCCCATCCAAATCTGAGTTTGTAGTATTGCCATGAGTTTGGAGACATTTCCCTTTTTTTAGTCCAAAAGTCACTTCACTTCCTCAACAGAACTGATTAGTTCTGAGTTTTTTTTTCAAAAAAAACCCTGGAATATTAAACAGCTAATCATACCTTGGTGATAGATTCAAGGATACCTAACTAAAGGCTATCAGATTTTCTTGGTTTGAGACAATTGAGAGGAACAGAGACCTCAGGCAGAAGTCTCCTCCCTTACATTCAATACCCCTGATTTCTCCAATACAAAGAGAGTGACCAAATACATGCAGATGTAAGTGAAAAAATAACTCTTTATAAAGAAGAAATGTTAATAACAATACTGATAAACCTGAGTTAAACTAACTGATGAGAAGAAACTCCCCAAGCCCTGCACATCAGACCAAACTGAGATGGCAGCCAGCTTCCTCTACCCGGAAAAAGTAGGACAGAGACAAGTTGGCTGCCCTTCCATGTGGTTCATCTCCTCCATACCCAGAAAACCTGGCAGGAAAAGTTGGAGAGTCAACACTGGCAGGAAATGGTGGACAGCTGGGATTTGATACTGGCAGATACTTTTGCGGCTCTGGAGTGAGGCTGTGGTGCTCGTACAGGCAGTCAGAGCAGGGCTGCAGGTCCCTCGTGTGACTGGAAGGACCCACAAGACACCTGTTGGATCCAGAGATGAGACTTGATTGTTGTAATGTTGATGTTTGTTGATCGAAGTGGTGGTTGTAGTCCAGATCCATTGAGGTGGTGAGGGAAGCACTGAAACTCTGAGATACAGGTTCAGGTGGTACTGCCTCCCTTGGGGCAGGGGTTTTTACATTGGATGATGTAATACTGTGAGTCATGAGGTGCTTCTGGAATCTTCTTCTGATGCAATGCCTGGGTTGGTTCTTGGTCTTCTGCTAGCTCAGTCCATCCAGGAAAGCATCAACGAAGGATAAAAAGGTTACAAGGAGACCCTGGTTGGACACTTTCAGTTTATTGATCCTCTGTTGCTGTAAGGCCCCGGAGGAAATCAATCACCAAGGGAGTCCAGGACAGAATCTGACCCGACTTCCTGTCTGCATGGGTTTTTAAGGAGTCCAGGATTCAGGGAGGGAATTGGGGAATGACCAATGGGAAGGGGAGGTGGGAGTGGTTTAGGGAGGGATAGGAGTGGTTTGAGTCCATATGTGGGGAGAATGGGGAAGGAGTGGGGTAGGATCAAACTGGGGAGGAGATACAGTTCCAGAATATTCTAAAGCTAAGGTTTACAAAACTTTGTATTGAAACATGTAAACATAGAAACAGATAAACAGAACACATCACTACATTCTTCTGTGCAGCTGAGTCCATTATAGCCCATTATGGCTCACCAACAAGAGGTGAATACCTTCAGGCTGGGTGTGAATGTTCAGGGGAGTTATCACGGCTGAGTCATCTCTGTGAGGCAAAAAAACCACTACCCCATCTCCAAGGATTTGCCTCTTTCCCTATCTTGTTTAACAGCCATCTTGTAACCTGAGGTGTCGGATGTGCATGCCTTCAGCACACGACCTGAGTGGCAACTCTGCACATTGCTAGCAAAGCACACTGTAGATTGAGCCATTAGCACCAATAGTCCAGTCTCTTACAGCACCTGGGCAGTCACTGCAGGTGATCAAATGTTTGAGTCATTAATCACTAGCAGTTCAGTCTCTTTAAAGAAGGCAAAACACCAAAAAGGCATATTTGGAGAAAAAAGTAAAAAAAAAGGTGTATACTGAATTTTTGTGTAACCCAGGACACAGATTTACAGATACAATATCTAAGGATAGAAAAGGGTTTTGTATATGTGGGATGCTCACATACTAGGAAAGCATCCTTCTTGAATACCCTGTCATTGTAGGTTTTAAATATTAATAGTATGATATAAATGTCAGCAACTTGGACTTAGTCTGTATTTGATATTGACCCTTTATGGTCTGTGTTCAGAGAAAGGAGATCGTCCTTGTTAAGTTGCCATGGCAATGGGTAGTGTAGAAAACCCTCAGGTAGAGGTAGGCAAATTAATCACTCT
The DNA here is from genome assembly GCA_013390005.1 of Calyptomena viridis. Classification (NCBI taxonomy): domain Eukaryota; kingdom Metazoa; phylum Chordata; class Aves; order Passeriformes; family Eurylaimidae; genus Calyptomena; species Calyptomena viridis. The sequence goes on along the minus strand of WEIV01019319.1, from coordinate 86,247 downwards.
ATCAAACTCCTTAACTTTTTTGTCTTACAGGTTTAGGTGTGCCTGTTCCTTTCTTTATAGCTCAGCTTCTCTTTTCACAATGAATGCCTTTCTGAAATGTTGTGCTGTCTCCAGAATCTCCCATTGCTTTTTAGTTGAAGGACTTACATTTCTGTGCAGACTGAAGATTCTGCACTGTTTTGCACACAATCTAATCGGCTATATAACTGTGGATATTAGTACCAGACAATGTCTCAACGACCTCTGTCATCTTTGCTGAAATCAGTCCACCAAACTGGTGTCTTTAGAGCTGAACCTAGAGAATAAACTAGAATTCCAAATAAATATAGCATAGCTTAATGTTTTGTACAGCTGATGAATTTTAAACATGCTTCATATATGTTTTCATGGTGATCTTACTTGGGATTTAAGTGTATAACATACATACACACATTCCTTTCCTCCTCTCTTCAGTTCTTGCTACCACCCCTCCTATTCTGCCAGCAGTCAGTGTAATTTGTGGTTTGTTTCATTGGTTAGGCACACTAAAAAAAATTCCACTTGTTTCCATGTCTTTAATGGGAAGAAAGTAAAACATGAATACTGCTATATTTAAGTGACCATAGAGAAGAAAACTCCACAACATTTTTACAATTGTGAATCAAAAATCACAAACAGTTATGGATTCTTGACTTTTTCAATTAAAACTTCAATTTTATTGAGTTTTGTTCATGATTAAAGGTGGAATTCAGGCTCTGATATAGGTACTTAACGCATGAGGTCTCAAGGAGCTGCTTTAACTCTTATGATAATGTATGAATGACAGGATTCTATCACTTACAGCTGTTCTACATTGGCCTTGTAATACATAGATGTGACACTACATTCATGTCTAACAATTTGTCCTGACAGTCAAAAATCTCGCCAGATATTGATCTGACATCAGATTCATGTATTACAAGATTTTTGATTGACAGCTGAACAACTGCCCAGGACGAAACAAAAACCTTACTGTTCTTAAAAGCTAACACTGCCAACCAGTAATCTGGCTTTTCTGTAGCATTTATCTACATCTACAGTGTCTTGTAACTTTAATTTTGTATATAAAAAAACCTTCAGATTGGTAATGTTACAAAGATTGGGTTTAGCTTCTTAATGAAATTTTAAAGATAAGAACTTGTGTAGCCATGTTAACAAATGCTATAGAAAACCATACTTGGCAGCTTCAATTACAGTTCAGACGTATGGAATACCAAAACAACAGAGAGAAAGTGAAAAGGCTGATGGGAATTAAGGGGATGTGTGCAAGAAAAACACATTAGGTTTTAGAGACTGGGTATTATCACTAAAAATCCCCAGCAGAAACCATCACTGGGATTTTTGCAGTTTATGGAAACTTGACCAGAATAAGTGTCTCATAATTTCTACTTGCTTATCTCTTACAATATTTATGCTATTCTGGAGAAGATTTCTGGATTCTAGTGATTAGCAAGAGGAGAAGGAGAGGAGAGCAGTGTCAGCTTCACCAAGTTTTTGGCAGGTCTATGAAAAAGACATCATTGCAGCCATGAGACAGGGAGGGAATAAGAAAGAACCCAGGCTAGAATGAAGAAATTAGACATTCATCACTTAAACTATCACAACACCCAAATCATTCAAGGTATATCATCACCAATAGAGAATTACTCAGTCATTGAAAGCAACCAAAAACATGGTTCAGAATTTTATTGCAGAAATGCCATCAACAGCACAACTACAGTTTTGTATTTACCTTTAAAAATTACTGTAGCTAATGCTGTGTGTTTTAAGTCACGCTGAAGTCCCTGGTTGTTAAACAGAAAAAGGGCTAACAAACAGTTTTTCAGGTCAACACTAGAGGTTGAAGTGCAAAGGAAATGGCTGATGCAATCCATTAAATTAGACTAATTATGATCAGCAGGTTAAGACAACTGGGAATCTTACTACTGATGTCAATTGGCTGGAGATCAAGCTCTAAGGGATCTCACCTGCTTCAAAGGTTGCCTTCCTTCTTTTACTCCAACTGCTTTAAATTAATCTGATGACCCAAGGCATCCACTACAAGGATACAGAGTACCCATTAATGTAGTTTAACTGGTTGGTTAAGTCAGGTTTATGGCTCCTTTGTGTTACTCAACTATTGCAAAGCATTCAGAACATATAAAGTCTAAAAGCTGTAGAGACCGATTTTAAACACATATAAACACATATGCACCATTTCTCCTGTGCTCATCTTCAATTTATTTAGCATCCTAAGCCACTTAAAAAACATAAATTGAACCTTACAGTAGCTCTGCGTGCATTTTACTTGGAAGGGCTTTATATCTGTTCTACGCTTCAGTGGGCAGTTGTACAAGGACAACACAGCTTGCTTGGATAATTCTGTACTTGCAATTATATTGCTATAACGTTGGCTTCCAATTACTGTCACTACTCAAATAAAAAGTAAAGTAGACAGAATGACTGGTAAAGAGAGATGTCGACAAACACAGACACATGGAAATGGATGTGTATATTTCTTACACATTTCTCTTTCAAAATATCAGATTCAATGTTGGAATGTGAAGAAGTCCAAAATCAGAAAATTCTAGAACTGCAGAGCTTGGAGCAAAATTCAGTTGTTTAAATTACTGAAAGCCAGCTTTTTTTTTACTAAAGAGGTTTGATTCTGTTATGAAATACTAATCATTGGTGGTAATGTGAGTTACATTTTTCTCCCTTAGCTATGTGTGCCTCAGGATAGGGGAAAAGTAGGAAAAAACTCTTTGTCAGTGTGAGGATTTTTGTGTGCTGTTTGTGTTTTATTCAATGCAATCCATCATTAATTCCTACATTCCTAAAACCTCCAGCAATGTTGAAACCAAGACCTTCAACTACAGCCTGAGCTGTGGTATCAATTGAGATCTTTGAAATTCTTACATTTGAAACCACTCTCAAATCTGGTAAATCACTGTAGCCTGTGTGCATTTCTGTGAAAAGGCTTATTTTCAAAGAACAGAATTTTTTTTTCCTCTGGATTGAGGGTAGCTTCAGCCTGAGAACTGATACTTCAGTGGTTTCCAACTACAGTCAGATGTGACTTAGCCTGAATTTCAGGTCATAGTTTCAACAAAGAAATAAACTTTCAGTTTCTTAGAATTCTAGTTATTTGAAATTATATATTTTATTAAAATATTAATTATTAATTTTAAATCACAATATGTTCTAGGTACAGTATGTGGAAAAGTGCGCATTTTTATTTTGGATGTTGAGAGTGGTGAGTGTAATTAAACATGTAAGCTGTTGTGAAAATCAAAATCAGTAGGGTTATTTTTAAATAAAACTTAAGACACAGTGATATGAACTGATTTATACAGACCTGATGCATTACATATAGAAAGAAACTGTATTGCACAACCCAAACAAGTGTTTTGGGATCTTTTTGCTGCGCTTTGCAGCACCCTGATCTAGCAAGGACAACGATTGTAATAGCTTTTTTATATGGCTTTTGTGTTTTCCAAATCCTGAAACACAAACAGGTGTATTCCAGAAGGTTGTCACAGTCTTACTTTATTTAGAATCTCTTTAGTTCTTCTGTACTTTGGGGTTTTCTCTTTCATTTTCTTGGGTTATAACATCTGTCAGTTCTGTTTTATGGGTTTGTTTGTCTACAGAAAATGGAAAAAGTAATGATTGTGCCAAGGGACCTCTTTTTCTACCAATATCTATGTGTCATTTTATATGACCATGAAGAATGGCCATTCATGACTTGCTTGCAATGGAGACAATGTGCCTGATGCTGATAGCAGTTACACTAATGTAAACAAAACGAAGCTCCACTGTATTTCACCAGAGAAAAAATAAAGTATGATTTGAGGAAAACCTTTTAAAAAACAGATAGGATATAAAAAAACAGTTTGTGAAAGGTCAAACATTGTTTTTAATAAATAATTTAAAATTAGTTTTAAATCTCTATTATGTCCCCTAAAACTGTTCTAGTTGGCCATAAGGGGAATAATACACTGTAGGCTTTTCACTTTGGCAATACCAGATTTCTCATGCCTCACTATGTATCCAAGCTGTGTAGTTCTCTCACAACAGCTGCACATGCTGTCTCAAGTTATTAACTCCGGTAGGAAGCCTGAAGAGCTGCTGAGTAGCTTCCTCTCCTACAGGGTTTCTACACTGGTTTGTTGGGCTCCTGCATGGAAAGTGGATGGCTTAGAAGAAGCCCTAATAAAGGCTCTTGAGAAGCTTGGTTCAGATACCAAAAAATGACTACGCTTCTCATCCTGTTTAGAGCTGTGTTTGGGAAACAGAAAGAAAATAAAGTTGAGGGGAAAAAAAAATTATCATCAAATCGTCTTTTAGTTTGGCCACTGTGTTCCAGAGTGAAATTTCTGTCTGTATACTGTATCAGTATAATGGTGTCAGTATCGCTTCTATAGATTGAGTTGATAACTCCTGAGAACAAGTAATTACTTTCGGGGTTTTTAGATATTACACTGATGGGTGTTTACATGAACTGATATACATGTTCAGATGTAAAATTTACTAATTGAGCTGTTATCTGGACAGCAAATTGTGCAGTGGATGACCTGATTTCAGTAGCTGAAGCAGGGTAGGACGAAAATTTTGGAGTGAAAAATTTTCTTAAGAGAGAATGATAAAACTTTAAAATAAAAAAGAAGTCAGTGAAGTAACCGATAAGGTAGTTTAATTTCTTTACTAGCTTTGCATGAGAAAACTTATGTTCAGGCTGTTTTGAAAAGGATCTGGGTCTTTCCCAGTGGTGGGAAAGAAAAAAGTGTACAATAGCTGTAATGACTTTCTTGCATGTTTTGCAAGCACTTGATGGATTGTGTATTGCCAAGACACTTTATTTCTAACTTTGTAGTCACAGGACACAGGCCAAATGGGCACAGGATCATGTCTATAACCAGAACAGTTTCCAAAACCATAGATATTTTCAAACATGAAATATATTCCATCATTCCAGTGGGATATATAGTCAACATCTTCCTCCACAGTGTGTGAATCAGGTTTTTTGCAAATACCTATTTTCCTTAGTGAAAGAACCTCTTTTTTTTTTCTTGTATTCCAAAATGTCCTTCCCTCTCCTTCACTTACTGTTGCTCATGCAAGTTGCTCACTTAATGGAATTTATATGCACAATTAAAAAATAACTTTCCTTCTCAATCCTCTTTTGTCTTTTTATGTCAAATAACTTTTGACATATGGATTTTTTTGTGGAGATGCAGACAAAGTGTCTGAGTGAACATTTCTGGCCATTATCTTCATCCAGACAAAAAAACCCTTTTCTTAAAAATATTTGTGCTGGAATTAATGCTCTTAGTAATACAATTCTGAAAAGACAAATAAAAGGGTTCTGGAATAAAATATATGCAGAGAAATATTAGGCAAGGGCACCTGTATCCTAAAGTGAGATGTGATGCTTATAAAAAAGTAGATCTTAATCAAATCTCTGAAGAATTTTTACCTGCATATTCAATGGAATTTCATTAATCCTTTGCTGTTAAACTGATGCCAAACTGTAATTGACAAAATTCTGGTCTCATGAAATTCAATAACTAGCCCTTCATTGATTTCAGTGAGTTTAAATTTTCCAACTACCTGTGTATGGTGACTCCATGTTCGTGCGAATTTAGAAATAGTTTGCTGTATGCTTAGTGAAGTGATAGAATATTTCTTAACATTTAAGTTGGAATCCATAGTAAAAATAGGAAGCAAAAGTACCTGCTCTATTTTGTTCTTCTCCAAAACAATGAAGAGAACTCTGGCTTTATGTACTTTTTGATCCTATTTTATGGATTGATAAGAAGAACAGCACTAAAATTGCCTGTCTATTCAGCACTAAAAAGACTTTAGTTATTGACTTGGCTTGGGACATGTGAAGAGTTAGAGGGCCCATAGAAAGGCCCGGAACTCGAAGATGAGAGACTGACAAAGTCAGTGACTACAGATCCTAGTGAATCTGCTTTTAGCTCCTGTGAAAGGAAGACGTTTTTATCATTACAATCATCAAAAATTAGTTTTATATAGCCATTCCTATATTCTTTGGTGGTTCCTTGCCTAACTCTTTCGATTAAAAAAGTATACATAGGCGTGAAATTTTGCTATATAGCACAGGGACTGTACTAATGAAATCTGGGTAAGCATTTTGGTAAAAGTGATAATGACTGAAACAGATGAGGAATGTCTGATGCTAAGCAAATGCAATGAATTTTTTGATAGAACTTATGTATCTAAGCTCCAGTTATATATTATATAATGTCCTAGATAATCCTTTTCAGGCTTTTAAAAGTCTTATAATTCACTGTTAAGATATGAATGTTGCAGACATGAATACATCAATCAAAATCTGTAAAAAAATGAAATGGTGTTACTTAATAGAATTATGCCAATAATTTTATAATTTTATTATTATTTATTATTATTATAATTTTATTATTAATTATGCCAATTCTTTTGTGTGAGAACTTTTTAAAAACTGTAAAGAAATATCAGCAATAACAGAGGCAGAAAATACTGTTAATTCTATTAGATTTCTAAAGGAGTCACTCATTTAGGAAGTTTTGATGGTATACATTAAAGATTATTAGAAATCAATTATTCCTTTGTCTGGAAGGAAATAATGCCCATAATATGATTGCTATGTCAATACTAGTCATGAATTAGGCTTGGAAGCATGTAGAAATGCAAATTACTACTACATGCTGAGTATTTATCCTACAACCAATGAATATTCATTTGATTCTTGTAACCTAACCTAATTACCCATAAAGACACAGACAGATTTCACTTGACCCTAAACTTTAAACTGTTAGCTGCTCCTTTGTCCGATAAAAAAGTGATAATGCAATTACTTGTGTACTAAAGCCAAAAAAGGTTAATCCCCAGTCATATGTTTGTGAGGTGCATAACATGGAAAAAATGCAAGAGTTCTGGAAAAAATCCATTGCATTTTTTAATTATCTGCCTAAAAAGTGTGGGAGTCTTTTAAGCGTATCACAAAAGCACCAGTTCTAAGGGAAAGGAGGAAAAAAAATAGATAAAACAACCATAAGGGAAGCAGAATTAAAAAACCCCTTTGCTCAGGCTTAAACCAAGATATTACCATTTTACTTTGATTATCTGCTTGGAAAAAAAAGAAACAAATCAGTGGATATGTAACCACATGAAAAAGGAGTCAAAATGAATGAAAGGAGGTCTCTTAATTTGATTTTCTATTTGATGGTGAGGCAAATGTCTGACAAGTGAAATGCCCGAATGCTGCCAGCTCTAGCTAAGAGACATGCATGATAAATAGAGCTTGTATCATAGGAGCTCCTAGGAAAACTGGAAATTACATCTGTACTTTCTGTATTTTCACTTTTCTGTAATATACGTCTGTTTTTTACTTTGTGGACCCGATTAAAAGATCTTTTTTTTTTTTTTAAGTTGCAATATACTTCATATACTTCGTCAGCAGTGTTTGTGGAAATTTTTCTCATCTCCTACTTCAGTCTTCTTTGCCTGATCTTTTTGAAGCATTATTTTTCCAGTAAGGTAAGTTCTATGACCTGACTCAAGTCCTAGCTTGACTGGGAAGAAAGGTGGCTTACAGCACAGGGAACAAAAGGTAGAGACTGGAAGAGCCTGCAAAATCCATTATGAGAAGATTGTGTAAATTCTCTCCTGCTCTAACACAAGAATTTGGGGGACATCCAGGCTCACTCTTCTCTTACTTGTGTTTTAATCATTCTGAGAACTGACAAAAGTACACTTCAATCCTGTGATAAAAATGAAAAGGTCTTTTTTTAATCTCTATATTGTAAATCTTTATCTGGTTTTTATGTCTTCTTTGGTTTTGTGTGGTCTATGGGCAGTGACAGGTAGTCCAAAGAGTACAAGGCACTTGAAATACATCTGTGAATTCTTACCTCAGTGAACAAAACTGATATTTTGCAAGGAGTGCAAATGTCAAAAATGCTTTTCTGGCCATTTGCACTACAAGGAAATAAAACAGTAAAGCTGGGGCTTGATAAAAAACAGGATAACACTGTCAACTTGTCTATCATGATTAGTATCCTGGAGCAGGGGACTGTTCACTTGCTCCCTAGATGAAAGCTAAACATTGCTGTCGTTCCCACTTTTCAAATTTGGAGATGGTGAGAGGTTGACAAAGAAGTGTTTATGCTTTTCCATTTAAAGCTGTGTGGCTCATAAATGCCAGAATTCCAGGCACTGTACTGAAAGACAGTACAGATTGCATGCAGAGTCAAAGTAGAAGGTAATAAAACTTCTGGGTTTGTACTAGAAGCTTCACATGAATAGTAACAGGAAGAGATTTTTAAAAAACCGAAGAACTTTGTCAAAACAGAGACACTGTTTATTCACATTTGCAATATACGTATCAGTTCTGGATCTTTCAGAAAGACTGGCTAGTCCAGGAAATCCTTGATTTCTCAACTGCTCTGTACAAACCTTACCTACAGACCTACAGTTAATTAGAACCCACAGGAGATGACTTCATTACTAAATAAAGTATTCTGTTTTCTGCCAGAGAAGAGACTAAGACCTCTTCTACAGGTGAAAAAAATGCTAAATTTGGACAAATTTTTGCTGAAAGCACATATGAGAGATCATGTCGGAAAACCCAAAAAAGTGAGTGTTTGCTTAAATCAGTAAATTTCAATTATATTGAAAATGTTCCTTTAAAAAAGCAAATGTAGAAATATAAGAATAATGATTTGAGGCTCCTGGTTGCTGATGGAAATATTTTAAGAAACAATGTTACTAAATACTATCAGTCACATTCAACTTTGTTGTAGGTGGGAAGAACTTCCACTGTATTCCAGGAAAATTGCCGTATATGTCACTTTCCTTTAGAACTGAGTAACCTCAAAATTATTTTAAAAGCAGAAAAGTTTTCAGATTACCTGATGGTGATGTTGAAGAGATGCTTATAGTATTCTCGCTGGTAATTAATGTAGAAGTACTTCTGTTTTTAATAGATCAGCGTTTTCAAAAAAGGCACTCTGACCTGCTGCTAAAACAGCTGTGAATCCTTCTACTTATAGATGACAAGATGCTTCCTGAAATTATTTCTTTTGTAATGCCTTCACAAAGTGATCATATTCTCTCTGCAGGCAAACAAGAAAGAAAAGGGAACAGGGAAAAAAAAAAAAAAAGGCAAAAAACCCAAGTAATGTTTCAAGGCCAAAGAATGCACCTTTTTCCTAAAGAAGCAAAATCCTCTCTGCTTAGTATATGCAGACTTATAGGCCTAAAGAAAGAATTTTTAGGGAAGAATGCTAAGAGGTCTTCTTTTTTCTTATTCTAAACAAATTAAGGATCCAAATAGAGGAGAAAAGATACCTTTTTCACAATTGATGATGTCAACAGGATGTTTGGTATTCAATTTGGAGCATACAACCTATGAAAGATAACAGAGGATGCTCTCTCTCCAGATTGAATCCTACACCGTGTGAATAAATCCTACTGGTTACTTTTGGAATCTATCATATGACGGAAGAAAGAGACAGACTCTACTATTTCACCAGCCTCTCATCAAAAGCTGTAGTTACCCTAATAAAACTCACAACATGATGAATTATAAATTAAGATAAAAATTAGCTAATATACCCCACAGTTGGGAATAAAAATGAATTACATTGGCCCTTTTCCATTCTTATGCAAGTCTTCTTAGAATTATTTCTGGATCAGGGAGCACCTGGATAGGTCAACATACTGCATGGCCAGTTTGTATGAGTGAGAAACACTGAAAGCAACACATTTTGTACCTTTTAGCATATTTGCAAAGCATTAGAGCTACTAACACCTGCAATTTCCTTCTTTTCATGAAAGTTAAATAATCCAAATATGTCAAATTAAAATAGTAGATAACTTGTAAAACTAGAAGATAATTCTATGTTTTGGCCAAAAACATTGTCTAGGTGGACTATAAAGGCTTTCTTACTTTAGTTGATTTGTAGTGTTCTTAAGTAGGAGACTGGACTAAGTGGAGTGCATATGCCTACACTGATGTTTCATCACTCTCTTATTACCATGCAAATTTCCCTCCAAATATCATAAATATCATGTTGCATATAAGTCATACATAGATAAAAGATTTTTCCTGAAAGTTAAAAAAAAAAGAAATTTTTTCTTTTTTTAAAAAAATGTTTATTTTATTTTATTTTATTTTTTTTTGCCCTGATGGGAAAAATCAAAAAGAAAAGATTTAATCACAGGTTGTATTCATGTTATTTCATTTGTGTCTAAAATCATAGGAAGAGTACTTTGTTCCCAGTAGGCTTTAAATTACTGCATGCCACGTATTCCCAGTATGGACTACAATTCTCAAAATGCATTCTGTAGAGTTCTCCTACTGCATCACCCAGTGCTTTGGGAAAGCTTGTCTGTGATGTGCCACTAACTGTAAGGTGAGGCAATAAAGCAAAAAAGTAATACAAGATGCCACTCTGTTTTAGCTGGACAAAACTTACTTTATTTTTAGGTAGAGTTGTCAGTGAAATTCATCTACTTGAAATGTACAAATCACCAGGTGCTTTGTGTTCCATTACCCTTTGTCTTTCAACATATTCTGTCCTAAATCTCATGTTCTGCCAAAAGTCTATTCTAAATGTTTTTCTTTGGTTTTCATCTGTTCTCATTATGGAGAATGCTTGCCATCTTATTAAAGATTTGGCAGGAGTTACTGGATTAAATGGCTTGTTGACTTTTTTTTCTGGTGGGGAGGGGACAATAGGAACTCCTACTAATGAAGCATAAATTCTGTTTCTTAAGTCCAAGCGAGGACACAGATTTAATAGTGAAGAACATCTAGGTAGGTTTCTTTTTTTCTGTAGTACATTGAATGTTTTAATATTGAGCTTTTTTTCTTTTTTATAATACTTATAAGAGAGGTTATATATAAATGTTAGTTCTGTGTGTACAGGGATGCTATTCAGAGAGACTTTGGCAGGTCAAGGAGTGACCTATGTGAAACTCAAAAAATTCAACAAGGTCAAGTGCAAGATCCTGCACAGGTCAGGGCAATCCCCAGTACCTGTAAAGAGAGGAGGATGAATGTATTTGGAGCAGCCCTGTCAAGAAGGACATGGAATACTGGTGGATGAAAAGCTGGCCATGAGCTGGTCATATGTGCTTGCAGCCCAGAAAGCCAACCATATCTCATCCTGCATCAAGAGTGACCATCATGCTGAGGGAGGGGATTCTGCCCCTTTACTCAATCTCATGAGACCCACCTTGAACTACACATCCAGCACAGGAGACCTCAGCACAGGAAAGATATGGACCTGTGTGACGGTGCTTTTATGGGTTTATACATTTATAAGGGTTTGATATATAGTTTTGGTAACTTTCATATATACTCTCTGNAGCCTCTTGCGAGGTGTGTGGCAGGGCGTTACCACCTAACTAGTGGCTCCAGAGTCGCTGGAGTGCCCGAGCTCTAAAGTGGAGAGACGTTTGGTGCTCTGGTGCCCAGACATCTGCCCCGTGGCCCTCAAAGGTGGCTGTGAGCTAGCCTGGGCTAAAGCAGGGTCTGAAGAGAAGCCACCAGAGAAGGCACAGTAGCAGACCTGTTGGACCAGTCCAGAGAAGGATGGTGAAAATCATCAGTGGGCTGGAGCACCTCTCCTGTGAAGACCGGCTGAGAGACTTCAGGCTGTTCAGAGAGAACTTGCATCAGCTTTTCAATACTTAAATGGGGCTGAAAAGGGCTGAGGAGAGACCTTTTTACTAGGGCCTGTAGTGATAGGACAATGGTCAATGATTTCAACTGAAAGAGAGTAGATTAAGTCTAAATATGAGAAAGAAATAAGCTGAAGGTAGTGAGACACTGGAACAGGTAGTCTAGAGAAGTTGTGGATGTCCAGTCCCTGGAACTGTTCAAGATCAGGTTGATATTAGAGAAATTACATGAAAATTGTTTCTGACATTATCTTTGATCCCTATACAGGATGGATATTTATGTGATGCTCTACTGAGTACAGGGATTGCTTTCCTTTGTCCAGCTAGCAACAATTTTTATTCCTTTCTCTTTTCCTTCTAGGCTTCAGTTAATCTTTTAGCACTGGAGACTATGACTTGGTTTTGCCCCATTTCCACATCTATTTTTCTGCTTTCTCTTTTCTCACATACAAAAATAAATAATTAAATAAACAGAAACAACAACAAAAGCCCCACCTATTTTGTTCTGATTCTCTTTTCCACCAAGATATTTCTCTACAGAATGGTCCTTTTAAATTTCATAGTTTCATTTTTTTATCCATCAGTAATTTTGTCCTCACCTCATCTTGGTAGGGGATCATTGTGATCCTTAGGATCTTATCCTTATGTTTTAAGACTTAAGTCAGTTGGTAGTACATATTTCTTTCAGCCTGGATTCTGTCTCCTCCTTCAAACACTGAATCTAGGTTTAGTATTTATGATATCCCCATCCTACTTCATCCCCCCCTAAAGAGTAGAAAGATGCATCAATTATTCCTTAATGATAATAGTGAATAAGTGTATTTAGTGATCTTATGTAGGCTGACAGTTGAACTGATTTGGCTCTATGGTTAAGATGGACCTGAAGCCTAGCTGTTCTCTGTCCTTAAAAGATGCTAACACCAGTAGCACAACCTTAAGAGTGAGTGAGTCAGCATTTCCTGCCTACAGCGGAAGCCTGTGTATGTGGCTACTTGCTTAAAGTTAATGCGGGATATTTTTGTTTCTTGTCCAATAGCAAACATGTTTTCACTTACTCAGTACCAATGCCAAGGTGACACCTGGACACTGACCAATTGTGAATTATAAACATATTTTATGCACCAATAGAGTTACTAGGAGACACAGTATTTAAAGGCTTAATAAACGCCCTTTTTGGTCATTCGCCATTGAACAGAGCAGAAGCGCTTCTGTGATTTGTGTCTCTTTCTTTCTCGTCACCTATCCCCCTGGACGACCCCCCTGGAAGAGCCAACAATCTTACCTGTAGGAAAGTAAGATGTGGAATTCTAGACTGTAGACAGCCTTTTTACCTCCCTTTGCATTCAGGAGCTTAAAACAGTTCTTCCTAAGAAAGAAAACAAACAAACAACACAACACACTGAATTGATTTTTCTACTTTCATAATACTTTATAATTCAAACTTTTGGGGTCTTCTGTTATGGACATCCACTGTATCATCCAATTTTAAGAAGACCTGACAAACCAGGAATAAACGCAGTTTCTGACTGAATTGCCAAATCAGCCAGGTATTCTCATAAATTCATAAACTAAGTGTTTACATGACTAAGCCAGTGTTGCCAATGATTATCTTCTGTTAAGGCTGTTGGAGGAAATAATTTGAGCCACACAAAGAAAGAACAAGATAGATCAAAACTAAGGATTTGATAAATTTCCACTTATCTTCCTATGGACAAAGTGGGACTTATAGTTTAGAGTTAGATCTGTGTCTTCCCTCATAGGACCTGGAGTCAGCTAAGAAACTCAGAATTGAATCCAGGAAACCTCTGGGCTGCCTGAGGAGCTGCCTTGATGTAAGCATGGGAATCAGTGATGACAGATGTATATCTAACAGCCTGACCATCTCTGAAGTTTGCTGGCTGACTGAAAGCTCATCGGAAGATGCCTCCAGCCACTTATGATCCTTGACACTGTACCCTGCCCAGAAGGTAAGTTGCTTACTTACAGCTCTTCTTCAAAGAATGAAACAAGATTCTCCCTTGTGGTAAAGAAAAGGGTGTTACAATTGCCCAGTTTGGTGGGATTGTCTAACAGACATTTATAAATCAGGAATTCTCTAGGTATTTTGAGCTCGAAAGAGACAGACTCACATCTTTCCTCCTTCCCTTCATGTTTTTATATAGAGTTAAGTTAACAAGATCCCCTCCCTGTCATATTAAAGTAGTTTCAAGATCTATGGAGGCAAAAATGGAAACATATGAGGAATGGTCCCACCCTGTTATATTCTTGTCTGGCAGTCTAAAACATTTGCCAGTTGTACCATGTAAATATACACAGAGAGACTATATTTGGGGTGGCCAAAAACAAACAAACAAACAAACAAAAATTACAAATCCTAAAATCCCTTCTGAAAACAATACTGTTGTTCTAGTCATATCTTTTTCACCTATCCATCATCCTGATGATGAGAAAATCATGGAGAAATTGCATGCTACTTGGAAAAAGGGTGACTATTCTGGGGATGTCTGTGTTACAGTTTATAGCTGCTTTACTTTGGAGACAATGCTTGAGGAATACCTAGGAGTGAAATTCAGCAGATTACATGTAGAAATATGCAAGATAAAGTGAATCATCCAGGAGAAATAAGCGCTTCTAAGGACCAGTTCAAACACTAGCTGGAGTTAGATGTCTGAACCAGGTCTATTGTACTGTAAGCTATTGTTTCATTGGCTATAAAAAGAAATAGATATAGATGCCTAAACTGTAGTGTGCTTAAAGCAATAGGACAATCCAGGTCATTATATTCACCAAAACAGCTACTAATCTATCATATCACTGTGTACTCAAGATACCTATATTTCTCTGAATTATGAGCTGTCCATGTTACATGATTGGTCACTTGAAATTCAAGGCTGTTCATTGAGAGAATGAAATACATATTTTAAATTGAAAAAAACCCCACCAGATAGTAAAAAATACTAGAAATATTCAATGAAAAATCATGTGAGCTAAAATTCACAAAAACACTGGATTTGCAAAGGTATTTCCTAAGTGCTGTTAACCATGTACTCAAGCAAGGGATAATGTGCACTGAGAGTAAAAGCAAAGAAAATGTCATATTTCTCTATTCCTATTCCAGTATAACTTCCTGATATTACAGGATATGCTTCTTGACTTTGATATAAACTTTGAAACTCCTAAATAAATGCAGCATCAGTAGCAGATTGGTGAGAAGTTCAAAAAGAGTGTAGGGGTTTTTTTTCTATTTATCTATGTTTACATCCAGCATCATCTGAGAAGGCAACCTTATCTAACAGGAAGCAAGCCACTACTAGGACAGTTAAAGCTATGCCTAGGAGAATAGTATCTCCTCTTTTCATTATAGCTTAAATATTCTCCTAAATATATAGCAGGAAAAATATGATCCCAGGATTTGTACATTCAGATTGAGGTAACCTAAATTTGACACAGCTCAGGAGAATATTTGAAGATGAATGTAAGCAGTGCTCAAATGCTCTTTGCTCCTAGGGCTTCTAAATTGTTAGTTTTGGATAATACCAAAGAGACCAAAGGCTGTTTTACAAGGGACATCTTGCTCATAGCCTCAATATCTTGCTAGAGCTCCCATTTCTCCACTCGCTTACTTTTCGTGTCCTGTGAAGCTTAGAACTTGAAGTTCTTAGGGCAGTGAAGGGTAGTGTATTGGAGGTGGGGATCTGCATGAGTCTTGAGCCATTAGAGTACTAAGAACAGCTGAGGTGAACATACAGATTTGGGAATTCAGAAGACCTGTCAGGTCCCCTAGTGTACACATAGATTGTAAATGTCTCTGCAGTGCATTGTTAGCCTCAGCCTGGATCTAATCTTCAGTATGATTTGTCCCGTTTCACTCACAGGTCAAAAAATGGACATCCTAAATCCAGACTATAGATCTTTTCAGACAGGTTTTCAAAGCCTCAGTTTTATAGGTTGACTTAGATAATTTCATTACTTATTTGCTGTTGTGGTAGAAGACAGTAGAAGAGTAGCTTCTACGACTTGATCATGCCTGTGAGATCAGAACTCTTGAGGCAAATCCAGGGTCTGGAGGCAGTTAATACACAAGACTCATAAGCAAGACTCAGTAGGATTCCCAAGTAAAAAATCATTTATTTAGGCAACTGGCACCCACACAGTATGGTTACATTACACTGGGACACCTTTCCATTGAAATATCCCAGTGTATCCCTTCATAGATCAGATGTTGGAATATATAAAATATTTTATAAAATACATCTTCATCTCCTTGTAATAAATTTAATTGATATCATCAGCACTGCACTTCGTAAAACACAGTAGCTGTGGAAATAAAAGCACATATTTTAAACTCTCTGGTACAATTACCTTTGCACAATAGTCTTTTCAGGGAAGTACAGTAATTACTAAACAGAAATATGTGTTCATTATTCTAATCTACTTATGTTTTGACAGCTGGAACAATGACTCTTTCTATCACTGATTTCTAGATTTTAACTTAATTTTAAATTTAGCAAAAGCCATAGACTTCCTTAATCACAGATGCTTTTTGGCTTTGGGACAGATGATAAGCAAAACATTATACAGAAAATTTTGAGAGTTTTACAGAATATGTAGCAGGGTTGGCTGGGTCATTGGTTAAATAATGAGGTATGCTTTCTGCTTCTAAATCAGAAAAATACCTCTAACATGTAAATGTTACCAAAAATTCCCTGCAGCAGACCAGCTTTTCCTAACAAGAATACATAACCCTTTTGCATTTCGAATACTCTTTTTAATGTTATATACTTACCCCAGGAAGAACTTAAATAAAGTGGCTATATAAATGCACATGTATTTAAATAAAGTCCTGCTACACAAAGTTGCATCATTACTGTAGCAGAAAAATACTTCAGATCTGTAATACTGCAGTAGCATTATTTAGGTATGAAACTGTAAGCAAACAAATATATACATGCATTTATAATTAATGTAACACGATATATTATACTTCAATATATAGGTATGTACTGAAATGGTTTCTATACAATATCACTTCAGAATTGTGAATCTCAAAACTGTTGTAAATTAAAAACTTTAATTAATGTCACTTTTACTGAACTTGTGATAGAAACTAGAAGATCTTTATTTATTTATTTATTTATGTATTTTACTTTCTAATATCTCTCATGTATTTTGTGAAATGAATGATATTTTGGAATAGTGATATTTGTTGACTTAAAACCAATTTCTTTTCTAGCATTTTTTACTTCAGCCATAGCTAGAAGGTCATCAGCCAAACAAACAGTACGGTAGACCTTTATGTTATTATGAGCAGTTTCAGTAATTTTGTTTCACATTGTGTAGGAAAAAAATTTTATCTCAGAACATGGAAATGTAATTACTCATTGCATAATGTTGAATCACACTTAAAATCTGTGAACTGAAGATGCAACTCTTACAAGTGCTTTTCCCCTTTTTACTTGGAGAAAGATATCCCTCATTAAATCAGGAATACATTTATCATAAATATAAATATTTATCTTTAGATGCAGACTCAAAACTTTTCTCAGTATTTCAAACTGCCTGCCTATCAGTATGCTGCTGTCACAGAGTTTATTTCTTGAATTGGCCTCTCTCTTTTTATATTCATTGTTTTATTTCATGATGCTTCTTTTCTGAGGATGGAAAATAAACACCCTTGATCAAGGGCTTATTTAAACAAGGCAAACATCCTTCTCTACTAAAAAAACTATCCTTTACCAAAAAAGCGAGTAAGTAAAGGATATTTTCCCCACATTACACAAAAGTTTAATCAAGTATAAAAATGACATGCCTTGCAAGAGAAAGTGGATTATTTTCTTTGCAGCGTGTGCTAATTTAACTGTGTAGTAGACAAAAGAAAACATCACTAATTACAGCAGTGATTGTAAAGTTATATAGAATTATCTGGTAGATGATGACAATGGTTTAAATCCAAGACTAATGGATTGATACTTATTATTGATACTTTATTTTAAGGAAAAGGTGTAAGGAATCTCTTGATTTAATTCAGTACTTTGGGGGTGAAAAGGGCAGAGTGGCTCTGCTTGATGCCAATGAGCTAATGAAGTGCTCAAAGTATAGGGTTTTTGTAGTCTTGTTCAGGTCATCAGCACAAAAGGAGAATTTTAGCCCCAAAGTTATTTATTTAGAGAGCCACAGTCTAGAAACACTACTAAATGATGTAGCTGATTGCTGTTATGGGAAACTTTTTTATACTACAATGCCACTGGAGAGCTACAATCCACAAACAACTTCAGTATCACACATTTCATGCTCATTTATTGCCAGTTATTGTTTTTAAATAAGTAATTGTAAAACAGTGCAGTGGTATGGCATTCAAAACACATTCCAGAACATCTTTGCAGAACATATTGCCTGTATTTTATTCATCCTTTACTTTGAAAAATGTGGTCCCGAGTTTTCCAGACATTTTAGCAGACTTTAATATGTAATTTCTTTGCTAGTCTAGACAGGTCTACTGCTTTTATTGCCAGTTACATTTTACAGCAACAGGTCTTCAATATTTTTCTACTTGAAGTCAGTGGACCGCATCATGTCCTGATCACATTCTTCCGACCCTAAGAATGTTGTTTCTCTAACCCAATGGGACATGAGATATGAAAATCTGCAGAGTTATATGCAATTTGGGTCTACTTGTTATGACTTATAGTGTCATCTTTATTGTAATGATATTTTGACTTCTTCATTAAGAAGCACAATTTTCTTCATGGACTTCATGTCCCTCATTCAAATTTATGTCTGTTCTGTCTTCTTTTTGGATGTTTTTATAAATGATTCAGCCAGCTGAAAATTCTACTTTGTTTGTTTTATTCAAAGGCCCATTGTTGGATTAATTCAAAGATTCTGTAGAGCTTTAGTCAGCTTCTGGTTTTCAATAATGATATGCCCACATAAGAAAAAGCCTTGTATTAAAAGAATCCATAAATCAGCAAACATTTGAGAAAGAAGGCAAGTGAGTACACTGGCAAAAGTTCAACTATTTGAAAGAGTATGTTTTTCTAAGTCCCAGGTGTTTTAAAGAGAGTGAATAACATAGAAATATTCACTTAAAAACAACAATTCACAGTTTTTCATTAACTTCTGAATTTTTAAGTACTGTCATTTTAGGTCTTCAACTGGCCATGAACAATTCACTGTAAGCCATGCTGAATTTCAGCTCTAGTGTTCTGCAAACAATTAATCTTGTGATCAGGATTATGCTACTTAGGGTCTAGAAGACATTCAGGGGCTTTGTATACATAGTACTTCAAATACATATGGAAGTATGTATAAGCAGACATGCTGTGCTTAGTAATATTAAGAGGATTTTCATTATATTGTATATAGATTTGTGGCATTATTTTTCTAAAATGACAAGCTATTCTAGCTCTGTTGTATGCTCAGTTTCTGTCTGCAAGAAGAGGATAATATTTGCTGTGTTCTACACAGAGTTCAGTGGCCTGTTCTCGCAAATAATTACGTATGTGTATATAGAGATTTACTAAGAGAAAAACTCACATAAAGTTACTCACGTGTGTTTGTAGGAATAATTTATAAGAATGACTAAAGCAGTGTAAAAATGGTCTATTTCTATAATGAAAACAAAAGTAAAAGCAACTATAAACTGGCCTTAGTATTGTGGATTCAACTGTCTAAAAATTCCTTCTGGGGAAGACTGCTTCTTTGCACTTGACATGTACTATCTGCTCTACTGAGACAGCTAGTAAGCATTATTTTTCTTCTTTGTGGTAGCTGACAAATCCAACTGCAACTGGTTCTTTTTTCTGTTATGTGGTGTTAATATATTTCTATACAGTTTTCACAGATACCAAAATTGGTGTTGTATACCTTTGTGCCATTTACACCATGACATTCATGGAAGACAGGAGGAAATGTTGTGTTGTAACTTATATATAATTATATATTTTCCCCCTTTCTCCATTTTTTCTTTCTTTTTTTTTTAAATTAAAATTCAGATGAAAGTCTTTTCAAATAAAATTATAACCTTTTGAAGTCATCCATTCTTCCTGAGCAAAGTAGAAAAGTGTGAATATCATAAAAGCTATCCAAAATAAAAGATAAAAATGTTATCATTTTGAAATTATAGAGCAGAATGTCTCTTTTGCATAGAAAATGTAGTTTTCTCATACATTGTATATTTGAGATGTATAACTGTGATGATATATTTACCTTTCATATATGGTCTTGTCTTCTTGTAATGGCTTTCTTTTTTTGTAGAAATGAATTAATATGTAGGTTAAGCAATCATATATTTTAAATGCTGCTTCTTTCTCTAAATATTACTGCGAAAGAACAGACTTTAAAAATGGATTGAGGATCATGGCAAATGACAGTAAATTTATATTAAATTATATCAATAATATGAGGGAGAAACCGATTGACTGTATGAGTTTATGCAGTTTAAGAATGATTATAATACTGTGTGTGTCTTGTACAGGACTTTATACTGAATCTGTTTTAACTTCCTGTGATAATGTCTCATTTTCTACATGATATTCCTCATCATACCACACAAAATTTGACAAATCTCAAGTTTCCAGAAAGCATAGACACTTGAAGGAAGACCTTTAAAAATTCTAAATTTACATTTGCTCAGGTACCTATTTCATTTCAGAGATATGTTCTGATGATATCTTTTAGCACCTACTTAGAGAAGAGAGTTGGGGAAAAAAAAAGAATGCACAGAAGATAAGGTCTTTTCAACTATCAAAGATATCCTTCACCAAATTATTTCTTAAGAAAAGTATTCATCTTTTGAAATGAGGTGTGGACACAGTCCTCCTGTACTGTCCAAAGGAATTTTATTCAGCGCATGTATTGGCTGTTCTTTCACAACTTATCTGGTGTCTATCTAGCTTTTTTGCAGATCAAAGTACCCCTTAACTGTCAGATGCTGGTATCTCCGAGAAAGATACACTCAATCTGTAGCCCTCTTATCTCTCAGAGTGTGCCCATATTCCACTTTTATTCACAAACCTTAGCTTAACCACAAAGTACAGGTCTCAGAAAGGAGTGAACATATCTAAACCAATCTTTTAAAGACAGAAGTTTCCTCAGATTGTGAGTACTGGTTTAGTCTAGTTGTCTGCATTTGTATTAGTTAACTAAACAAGACCTGTATGTGGGTTGAGCACTATCTTACTGAAAGTTAGGCAGTTAAATCCAGATTCTTCAGTGTTTAAATTGTAACTGCTTGAATTTCATATATTGAGATTATATTTACATTTAGTTTTAAGTAGCTCGTATCAGGATTTTTTAAAGACATGTTCTTCTCTTTCCTTTTTGCCTAGCTGAACTTAACAACAGTAGCTCAGTAGTTACCATATAATGTAGCATAATGCAAAATTTAAAATCTCTGTGACCCAGTTGCTAATTACAGTAAAGTAGGAATGTGTCATTTAATCATAGAGATGCCCTGCATGCAGTTCTGGCACAATGCAGGAGAGTGGATGGTGTTTCCTGTGAGAAATAAAGGTGATTGCTGTCAGATGACAGTAGATCCATTAGTTCTGGTTTTGTCATGTCCTGAGGCTCAGTTGTTTCAGCTGACTCCAGCTGTTTACCACAGTATGTGGGACATCATATTCTGGTTTCAATAGATTCATACTTTGACCTCTGGATGCATTTCTGCCTTAGGTGTTCTTTCTTGAAGTATTCTGGATTCTCTGTCATGTCTGCAAGTCTCAGGGGACTGTCTGCGGACCATGGCTTTATCTGGTCTGTGTAGCTCTCTTTGTTAGTCAAATTCTAATCGCTAGTCGAGATTTAAATCCGAGTCTTACATTAATTTCTCCTTTACGCTGTTTTGTTCCAAATTCCAATCATGACCTAATATTATCCAGGATTCAGTTTGTTCCTGGATTGCTACATTAGCTCTTCACACATGAGCACTTCTATATTTTCAGCTTCTTTGTGCTCTCTGCTTAGAAATGCATTGCTGATGTGTTTCATTTTTATGTAATGAGCAACACTTCTCAAATCTCTGTATTAAATCTCCGCAGTTAGTCTACTCTGCCTGAGCCTCATTGAACTGAATTAACTGCAAAATACTACAAACATTAAGTGATTCAAGACCAGCTGTTACCAGCAAGTTTTCTCTGTCTTCTTTTCTGAGGGTAACCATGGCTTGCAGAAACAAAATGAATTATTGCCTTCAAAACATTTCTATTTCCATCTCCCTTTTCAGGAATGTCAGTTTTAACATAGCTTTTAACTGCTTCATCAGACACCAAGTGATCTTACATAAATCCGTTGTTCCTATGCCATATGTAAATTGATCTTCTTATCACTAGTGTCTTCTTATCATTCCAGGGTCTTGGTCCCCTAACAATCCAAACCTGAAACTTCATGCAACTGCAATGTTTCACAAATACAAACACAAGCACATTTTTTCTGAAATGCCAAATTTATTTTGTATGAAAAAGGAGTGGGAAGAGAGGTGGATGTGCTAGGATGCTTCCATGGCTCCCAGCCCAATGCACTCTAAGGTCAACGTTGTATGATACTATTAGTCTTGGGCATTGTCAATACACAAGGTCTTGCTGTGAACCTCTGTGTAACATAACAATGACAATTTTTACTGGTTCTGATTATGTCATGACTTTGAACATTAGAAATACTGCATTAAAATGCAAGAATGACATTTCATTTATAATACCATATCTGTTGCAAACCTAGAACTGCTATACTCCCCTCAGCTCCCTGCGTTCTGTGTAATTTCCTCTTTTTTATATGGAATTTACCTTTCATAAGACTTCTTTCTCTGGGGACACTTTCCTGACTGACTAATTTGGGCAGGGTCGTGTTGCTGCAAACCTTCAACAATCCTTTTAATAGTTGGCAGTGGTTTGCTTTGTTCTTTTTTGTCCTATGAGATTTTTATCCCATACCTGTTTCATTTGAGTTCCTTCTTTCTTAAAATAATGACAGATTCATATATTTTTCATCGGTTAATTTTGTAATTCTGCTTTATATACCTTTTTTCTTTCTCTGGACATGAGTCTTGCCTAGTATAAACCATAATATTATTTGACCCATGTTTTATTTTTCTTCATTCTCAAACCATTCAACTGTCAGTGAACTGCAGATGGAAGAGGTCATCCTTTCAAGTTAGAGTTTGTATTCTGTGTGTTATGAAGCTGTCTTCCACACAATGAAGTTCTTCTTCCCTCCTCTATTCACGTTACCTAAGTAATTAAACTTATCCATTACTCTAACATTCAAAAGTCTCAAGAGTTCTTCTTGTAATGGCATGTACTTGTCAAGCTTTGAGTGGCAGATAGCCATTGCTGTTGCAGGGTTAGATGATCTTGTGGAAGTTTTTCTCCTTCAATTAATTTGGAATTTAAAAGTTTCGGAAGCTTTGGGTAATAGGTTTTTAGGTGGAAAATATTATAACTATTCAGCTGGGATATATGGTCTAAGGAGCAGGGTAAAACCTGATGAATGTCCTATTCTGACTCCATGCTAATATCCCTAAAATGCCAGCTTCTGCTGGCACAACCATTTTGTTCACAGGGAATTTCGTACAAAATAAAACAGAAAAGAGACTTTCCTTGTCAAAAGGAATATGTTTTCCTATGGAAAATAATTACCTGTGGAGAAAAACCTTGAATGTCTCAATTTTTTTCCCTTCTTGGAAGAGAGAAACAATTGAATATCTTTTGTCTACCTTTTGCATGTGTATTATTGTCACTGATCCGTTGTAACCTAAGGTTGTAACTCTCTGATCACTATTATGCAGGAATCCTTATGCATAAACCAGTCTTGGAGAACACTTACTGAATTTGGCTATGGAGGTAAGAGAGATAGGGAAATGCCTCATCCATGCATAGATACATCTTAAAAAAGAACCACTTCACACGTGGTGCTGTATCTAGAAGAGTAGAAAGAAACCCTTCNACCAACCCAGGAATTGCATCAGCTCTGGAATGCATTTTTGTTAGCTGAGTTAAAGGTGACCAAGGGGCAAATAACTGACAGAGATTTGTCCACGGGTAGGCCTGCACACTACTGTTGAGTCTCAAGTTTTACTGAGAAATGTTTTGAATTGAGGTTTTAGACATAGATTCCTAAAGTGGTTCTGAACATTAATATCAACATCAACATCATAAATGAAAGTACACAGAAGATTTCAAAAGTCAACCAGAAAATTTTTGTCACCAGAAACTACAAATATTAGGCATTCTTATTCTGACATTTTTTCTGTTGTGGTGCTTTTAATTATGTTAAACTTGATAATATTATTTTAGGTTGAAACAATACCATATTGGTCTAAAAATCAGAAAACCTACTTGATGAAGCTATGTCACTGAAGTGATGGTTATTTGATAATAAGATAAACAGTGGGCTAAGAAAGATTTCTGTTCTTCAGGTTAACAAAATGAACACAGCCCATGTTACTGTAAGAGGATGATACAGAAATAATTGCATCTAACATTTGATAACATGGGACATGTTAACATTTGATAACATGACAGCTATGCATCATCCATAGTGATAATAACTCGAATGATGTTGAGTGCATAAATAAGATATTCGTGTAGTAAAAATACATGATATATGTATGAAAATGGGTTGCTAAGTAATTGGAAACTATTGTTTTGAATTAAGCCACTGCAGAAATGACCATACTGTGTGAGGCTTACCACTAACATAAAAAGTTATGTTTACTATGCACCATACCATGCGCACAGTCTTAAATGAAGTCTATGATTAAAACTTGTTGAGTGTGTTTGGATATTTTATCATAGAGGAGATAGTATTCGTGTCAGTCTTAAGCAGCACTTAATGGCTGAGCAGTCTACATTAAAGAAACATTAAAGAAAACATTAAAAAAAAAGAAAAATTAAAAGAAATTAAAGAAACATTAGAGAAAAATTTGGGGTCCCAGAAGTAAGAGCCATCAGACAGACCTTGGCTGAAATGTGACCTTGGCTATGAATATTAGGGTGGTAGATATGTAACTAACTTTGCAATCCACGAATTGTAAACGTGAGATTCACCTGTAAGCTATATATCTGTACTAGGTGCCTAACTAGACCTGAACGGTTTTTGTGATGTGTGTAAAAGAAAGATTCAATTTATCCCATTCTAATGTAGAAGTTTAAATTAGTTGTGATGAACGGCCTCTTAAGAGCGTTGTTTTTCGCCATGGTCTAAGGAAGAGTGTAGATAGATAAGTAAGTGTCTTGTGCAAGAAGAAACCATTCTGTCTCACTTGCGATTAATAAACAGAGACAAAAAGATATTTGTCATCATTTGCCAGAAACTGGAATTTATTTCAGAAACAACCAGAGCGTAGTTGTCCCCACTCCTGTAAGCTAGTGCAGGATAGCCAGACCTATGACTTCCTTCATTGAAAAAGCCAGTTGGCATGCCATGAAGAAAGGAAGAAGAAAGGAAGAAATGGTTCCGTGATTAAACCACTGAGAATACCCTCTATAAATATATCGTCTATAATATATGTCTGCCTCCAAAATATAGCCTGTGTAAATGTCTTAGGTGTCTTTAAGCAGTGCTGTCAGAGAGATATGTAGACTTCTACTTTTCTTCTCATAAGTTTTGCCTGTCTTCTCTCCTGTGACTTTTAGCTTGTTGAGGATGGGAGGGATCACTTCAAGGGTATGTGTTCAGACAGAGCCTTGCACCACAAAGCTTCAAGCTGCAGGTGTAATGCAAATATATATTAATAACTAACAGTATGCAAATTCCTCATGTGAACAGAGAGATCCAGGAAGCACAGGCTCCACTGTGGGGCTGTGCATAAACTGCATAACTGAGATCTTAATTAATAAAAAATAATAATGGATAAGTCGTGTTTTGTAGCTCATCGTGCAATTTTCAACTGATAAAGCGGGGAGAAGCTTCAATCTAGATCTGAAACAGGCGTTTTGCCATAATTGAGGTGCAAGAAACTTAAAGACTTGTGCAACTGAATTATTAGGTAATACAGCTGAAGGAAAAGTACATCTTGATGAAAATGTTAGTGAAATGGCCATTTGGGATGTTCAGAATATTGATCCTTAAACTTCATGGAAGCATAGAATATTTGAGCTTGCTAGGGACATTTTTAGATCCGCTAGTCCAACTTCCTCCTCAAATTGGTGCTGGTTTTGTAATTAGATCATGTTATTCAGGACCTGGAACTCAAGATGGACATTTAGCAGCATCCTTGGGCAACATGTTCCATTCCTCCACTTAAGCATTCTCATAATGAAATTTGTTTTCCTCGTATTTAGTGAAAAGTATTTTGCTCCAATTTATGATCATGGCCTCTTCATGATGCATGTCTGCAAAGGGTCTGCTGTGGCCTCTTCTGTAGCTCACCATTAGGTGATTGAAGAAAGCAATTAGATCTTTCTAAGCCTTTTCTATTTGAATGTTGTGGTTTTAAGTAACCAGAGTTTTTTATTAGCTGGGGGGGGCTAGGAGAGAGGCTTCTTTAAGAAGCTGCTGGAGTTTTTCTCTGCTCTAAGCTAGCCAAGGTCAGGCAACAACGCCTCTGTGATAACATATTTAAGAAGGAGTAGAGAAAGAAAGTCTGCGCAGAACATCATGGCCGCTTAAGAGACAGGAGGGTGCGGAGTTTGATTAGCACCAAGGTCAGAGAGAGGAGAAAGAGAAGATGCCTTAAACACTGGAATAGGGCCCCAGCAATCTGTGAGGAATCATAGGGGCGAAGATTCTTCAGCCT
This sequence comes from Calyptomena viridis, assembly GCA_013390005.1. Classification (NCBI taxonomy): domain Eukaryota; kingdom Metazoa; phylum Chordata; class Aves; order Passeriformes; family Eurylaimidae; genus Calyptomena; species Calyptomena viridis. The sequence goes on along the minus strand of WEIV01019319.1, from coordinate 59,816 downwards.
GTGAACCCGTGGAAAGACTGGGAGATTTTTTCCATGCTGGAACAGAGACATGCCGGAAAAGAGAGGCTGTGATCCTGTGTTTGGAGCAGAGGGGCCTGGTGGAACCCCGTGGGCCGTGAGAAGAAGAGATGCTGGGCAGCAGAGCCGCATTTCTTGGGACAATTGATGGCCGTGAGAAGCACATGAAGCACTGAAAGCAGCTGAGCAGCCGGCACCTGAAATGACTGCACCTATGGTAAAGTGATTTACATGACGACAGTACCAGGAAAACTGTTGTTAGTAATGAATCCACTAAGAAGCAGTTTGCAACAGACTGTTTCCGTGGAGAAGACCCCACGAGGAAAGCTGGGGTGGGACTCTCTCACTCTTCTGAACAGCAGCAAAGAAAACCTCTGATTGTAACCCCCCCCCCACACCTGCCTTCCCGAGCTGTTGGGGGAAGGTGAAGGATCTTAAAAGGGAGGGGTGGGGGGAGAAAGGTGTCTGTAACAACTATCAAACTGCTCACCCTTAAACTCTTAAGCTCTGATTTTAGTAGTAGTTGTAGTTGTAGTAGTAAACTCTTAACATTCTAAGTTAGAGCCTGTTTTGCTTGTGTGAAGTAGTTAATAAACAGTTGCTTGTAATCCTTATCACAAAAGTCGGAGGTTTTTTTTTCCCTTCTCTGAGAAATTTTAGATCTATGTGTGGGCTCTCGGCTTTTAGCCAGAGTCAAACCATGACATTGGTATAGGCAAATTCAGGTTTGTCAGCCTTTGCTGACATACCATGTGCTTCAGTCCCCTACTCATCCCAGTGCTGCTTTGTTCTATTATCTTCACTTGGTCAATAATTCTTTTAAATCAAAGGACTCAACACTAGATAAAGCTAGATGTGGACTAAAAGTGCTAAATAGACATCAATAATTACTTCCCTTGATTTCCGACAACTCAATCCACTGTTAGGTCACATTTCATCACTTTTTGGATGTTTCTCATCATTTGTTTAGTGCTAAATAGTAGTTTTGATTTATTTAAATTATTACTAAGCATAAATAGCCATGGTAATGAAGAATGCAACAAGTTAAAGAGGAAGCACATGTATAACAAAAGTCCTTTTCCCAAGGTTTCAGAAACCAAAGTAGTCCTGATGGTTAGAGCATAACTCTTAATGAGGTGAAGCGTAGGATGTTTTTGCAGTTGTAGACCAAACCTTTTGTTCTTGCTTACCTTCCAGGAGAGAAGTGGATCCTGATTTCTTACTGTAATGTTTCCTTGTGATTAAAATTTTCTGAGGAATTTATACTGATTCAAGGAAAGGTCAGACTGAAGAATTCGCTTTCCCTGCAGAGGTCTAAAATATTGCAAAGCTACATGGTAGATTTTACCCTGAAAGAAAAGTAGTATATAAGAAATATTCATGCCTTCTAGAAAAAGAGGTTACAAATATCTCATAATTCTTTACAAAGCAATAAAAAGCCTGGGGTCTGAGGCCATTAAAAATAACCAATCAGACATTACCTTAGATCTTTGTTCTCTATTTCCTTTATTGCTATGTGAAGAGTTACAGATCATGCCTTCTAAAGTAGCCATTCATTCTTCAAAGAATTTCTGTTTATGTTTGATTTAGGACTTTTTTTTCATGTTTTACATTAATACATAGTTATTCATCTATGTAATACATCTTACATAGTTATGTACTTTTGGCTAGCACTATTTCTTATAAAAGTATATATGAAAAAGAGAAATATTGGGTGCGGCAAAACAATATTTGAAAAAATACAATGAAGACCAATATCCAGTGAGAACACTTTACTGTGGAGGATTATTCAAGACATCTCTTAATGATAGAAGTGATCAGGTAGAAGAAAGATTCTTACAGAACATATCTCTGATCACCACCTCCTTCTCTGGGATCTCCTGTGTGTGTCCTCTGCTTAGTTATATTTTTCCCGGTTTATGTTGCAGTGCTCTCTACTTTTTCTGTTGGAAGTTTATAAAACACAGATGCAAAAAGGGTTCGTAGAGCAGGAAAGGTGTGGCTGGCAAAGGATCAAAGCCAACATAAAACAATAAAAATAAGACTAAGGAAGCATTGTTTCATAGACATAGGCTGTGGTCATGTTTTTCAGTCTGTATGTTTGTATTTGAAAGAACTTTCAAAAAAGATATAATTTAGTGAAACATACTCCTTTTCAGGTGATCAGCAGAAGTTGAAACACTGTGATAAGTTTCAGCTTTTTAGTTCAAAAGCATAGCATGTTTTATAATCCTGGTCAAAGTGGTCCTTTTAAGTAGGCTTTTGGGGAAATAATTCCTCGGTTACTTTCAAAGAAGTTTGAGATGATTTTTTTGGTCAAATATGGATTAAAGAAGTACAAAGTTGAACTATTTAATATTATTCACATACACACCGTTTAAATTTTTTGTTATGAAGAAAGTAGTAAGTACACATTATGTAGTTAAGGGAATTACAACAACATGCAAAATTACCATGATATTAATAGAATTACTACATAACGAATACGCATCACAGAGAACATTAGTCAATAGGATGTGATTACATTTCACATAGCTAGGAAACAGAGACACAGAGAGGATTAGAAGAGTTTTGAGATCAAGAAAAGACTCTTTTAATCCAACAAATGGCTCAAAGTTAAAGTGACAATTGAGTGTTGAGGAAAACACAAAGGGCCAAATTCATCCCAGGTGTGACTCAGTGGAAATCAGCATAATTGCTCCTGGAATGAATGTCATCTAAAATATCTTGCAAAGGATAAAAAGATGATGGAAAAAATATCCATAGTACATCTAATTGTAAAAAGACATTTTATAAAGAAAGTCTCTTTGGGTCCATCTCCTACATGCAGATATTTCTTTTCCTCTTTGCTGCACAGAGAGATGATGACAGAAAAAAATTGTCAAAATTAAAAAAAATATGTATCCTTTCCCAAATGACATCAGAACAGAGAATTAGAGAAGTAACATGACAAACTTAGCTTAAGATGCTATATAAATTGGGCTATTAATGTACATGGTACCTCATTAATTACTCCATTTTCATCATGACATCCCTATTTCTCTGGCAATGTGAGGCTGTGTGGGGCTGGATTTTTCATGATATTCAGTAGACTTCACTGGATATAATGACTTTTCTGAATAAAACACGAAGAGTATGAATTAAATTGTCTTTTAAATTCTGGATTATCCATCTAAGACTGGTGTCAATTAGCAGATCCTGTACATACCTGCATACCTGTAGGTGAAGGAGCACAATGCAGCTATATGTTACAGAAAACAGAAATATTATTACTATGTAATTGTGCACAGTTAGCCAGATTGCATTAGAATTCAGATCCCTCAGATTCCATAACAGAAAAAAGTTGTGGAAGTAAAAGATATATTTGGGAAACTAGCCTTTTTCACCAATGTTTGTAATAAAATAATAATTCTCTATCTGTTAGATAGACATCAGCATTATGATTATGACAAAAGTGTAGTGGATATCTTCTTTTCTTTAGCCTTCCAATGAATCTTATAATTTTAGAACATTGTTGGAAATCTCACCAAAAAATTTTAGTAACAATTTCAAGCAAACCTGAACACTTCTCACAAGTAAGGTATTTAAAAAGAATATTGTTTTCCACTTAAAGCATCCTACTCCTAAACTGAGTTCATTCTTCCAAATTGGATTATGAAAGTACTATGATAGGTATTGTTATATTTAATACAACATGGCTTAACAAACCTATCCATTTAAGGGTATGTACCTTTCTCCAAGGTGACCAGTATTGCAGAATGCCATAGCAAGAAGATTCAACATCTTTGCTACCTTTTAACATACTTTAGGTATCCGTGGAGTTTTTGTCTGCCTTTTAAGGACAAATTTTGCCCTTTGCATGCACAGGTGTTGAAAGTTTTCTTGGACCCTATTTTCTTCCCTCAGATTTAGTCTTACATCCTGATTATGATAATTGGTATTTTGCTCCCATGCTCCAAACTCACACAAAATTAACATCTCTGCCCATAATTTCATCAGCCTTTATATGCCCAAGGCTGTGAGATATAATTAAACCCTTGATAAATTTTTAAAAGAAAAGAATGAGAAATACGAAAAAGAGAGAACATTGATGCAAGTAAAACTATTTCTTGCCCTGCCAGATTTCTGTCTAATAGATTTTATCTAAAGATTTACAATTGAAACACTAGGAACTGTTGGTTACACACCACTTCTTTATGAAATGGGGATTTACAAACATTTTTGTAGGTAGCTATAATTTGTCTGAATAATTACTAAGATCCTACAAATCACAGTGAGCAAAACATAGTACTTCTTTAAATCATGTTCTGTCATTATTGTCCTTCATCTACCTTTTCTATTCTCTGTAGTGATAGATATAGACAATGTAAAATGGACTGTGTAGTCTTTGTTTTTCAGTGATAATGGTTATACGTTTGTAGTGTTTTGTTTCTTTGTGAGTTTTTTTTGTTTGTTTCTTTGGGTTTGGTTTTTGTTTTTGTGGGGGTTTTTTGTTTGGTTGGTCGGTTTTTGTGTTTTGGGGGTTTTTTTTGTTTGTTTGTTTATTTTCCAAAGAAAATTATAGTCCTGAAATTAGATTTCAATCCACACATCTTTGTTAATGCAGTTATATATTGCATTATTGAGGTTTTCTATAATTTTCCTTAGGAATGTCGTACAGGAAACTATTCAGGAATCAGCATAAGACAATGCAGGCTGTTCCATAAGGAAATTAGTTCACTAGGAAAAGGAAAATTGTGTTGTGGGATAGTATCTTGTATGTCATCCCCTTTCTTACATTCTTCCCTAGGTATTAAACAGGGATTTGACATCCTACGGATCTACCTCAGTGACAGGATACTGGGCAAGATGAATTTTTGGCCTGACCTAAACTGACTGCTTTTATTTTCCTTAACTTTTAAATATGGCCACTATAACAATTTTTGGCCACTTAAATAGTTTTCCTTTTTTTATGGCTGAGTTGACAAAGTAGTAGATTGTCAATACAACACAGCAAAATGGTGGATCCTGAACAGGTGGTTACCTTTCCAGTACGGAAGTATAGTGTGTGGGAAAAGTGTCACAAAGAATCTTGTTCAACTGAGAAACAAACTCTTTATTCTCTTATACATAAAATATTTTTTGTCTTTATTTTAATAAGTGTTCTCAGTACTTTTAAGAATCTTACCACTGAATCTTACCATGTTATTTCACACCTGCTGACAAGATCTAATCCGTGTGTCAGCAGTACTGAAACCCTGTTATTGACTCAGAAAGACAGTGTGCCATGTTGTGCAAAATAATGGATGAACATAACCTCTCCCTCTCTCCTGAAGCAAGAGCAAATTTTTGATTTTTTTTTCTCCAGAGTAATTAAGAGTTTCTGTTATGCTTCATAAACTACCTACTACACTCCTTGATGTTTTTTACAGTCTGCAATATTTGCTGCAGCCCTCACATAACTTTCTGACACTGCTTTAGACAGACTACTTTTTTCTGACATTGCTTAGTGTGTACTGGGTTTGAAGTAGTTTTTGGGAATTGAAGCCTCATAGCTGAAATAGTCCTTTTTGTGTTAGGTATAGGTTCAAAATGTCATCCATTTTTTTGATCTTTGCAATTACTTGAGATTGGCGAATGCCTTGAAATATTTTGGGGGATTCATATCTTAGATAGGCTGAATTTTTTCCTGGAGGTGTCAGTTTCTTCACTGACTGATGAGGAGTGCAGAATAAGTACACTCTGTACCTAATGCAAACAAAAAAAAAAGGTTTTCTAGCTGGAAATTAACAAGATGTTTGTAACTTAGGTATAGAGGGAAATACCTACTGCTCTTTAGCTAATAGGTTATTCATATGTGCTAACTTGTTAATGAGTAAGTATTAAAAAAATTCTACAACATTGGTTAAGGTCAGGTTGAGTGAAGCACTGAGCAACCTGGTCTTGTGGAAGGTCTTCCTGCACATTGCAGGGGCATTAGAACAAGATGATCTTTAAGATTCTTCCCAGCCCAAACCATTCTATGACTCTGTTCTCTTCGCTTGAGTGAACTTTAATTCTGTTGAAGTCTTCGTTTAAACCTATTTTATTTGAACCATGTACTCCATACAAAATATGTACATTAGTCCTGAATCAACTTTATTTTCTTGAATAGACATCCTGGGGCAGCTGTGGCAAGCGTACAAAGTATGTATCCCCAACAGAAAAAAAGAAGGAACATGTATTTCCCGCATACTCACACTAAATCAATTTGGAATACTTCGGCGAAATATAGCTTTGATTATGTGTGTATGTGTATCTTCTGGATATATGTGATTCACTTGTTATTTTCTAATGTGAAGAAAATATCCCTCTGTCCCTATATTTAATTTTCCCAAATTACATAAGCACTAGGCCTCTTTAAATCTGGAATTCAGTAGAGTCTTACTTAAAAATAAATATTCCTTCTTTATAGAGGTTGCAATTCAGACAGAAGATGGCAGCTCTCTCTTTTCAGTCTTTTAAACCTAGGGATTTTTTCCAGAAACAAATCAGACTTCCTGGCAGTGTTTCTTGTTTACAAAGTGCTGTATATATTGACATTTAAGAATTTCAGTGTACTTTATGTCTGACTATCATACATCACATCATAAAATTAAAGGCATTTATGTCCCACAGAATCCTGGGTGAGATCTAAATTGTTGTGTACTCTACTGGCTATTTTACAGTACTTTAAAGATATATCCTTTAAAAATTGCCTTTCTGATTCCTTCATTTCTTTGCTAACCGTACTTCTGGTAATAAAGATGGACTTTCTTGACTTTGAATTGGGAATCCTTCTCGAAATACAATTTGGGCATTCTACTCTTACATTTTTATGTTTTGTAACCAAAAGTAAAAGGTGATCCATTATGCTTTGAAGGTGAACTTATATTCCATAGATTAGATTTGTTTTGGGAGATACCTTCTAAAATCCTGTTTAATAATGTTAAAAAAACTTAAATAACCAACACAGAAGAACTTTAAAAAAACAAAGGAAATAAAAAATTACTTTGAAACTAGAAGTACTGAATGTATGAGACAGATGAAATCTTTGAAGATAAGCTGAAAGAAAATATGGTTAACACTGATGAAGCAGAATAGTTCCAAGTATATGCCATTTCTGAGCCAAATGCATTAGACAAGTTGGAAATTGAGCTTTCAAGACTCATGTTAACAATTTGCTCTTATGCTTTATCAAGGTAAGTGAGAAAATAAAAAAATAGCAAAAACTGTGTAGCGATAAGTCTATTTTAAATATGGTCATGTGTTAACATATCATTCAGGTAAAGTAACTGAAGGATTAATGATTTGTTTCTGAAGGCTGGGAAACAATAAGGTGAGATACTTTTTGTGGGTTAAAGCCTTAAAAGTTTTTATAGTATATTCTTAACCTCTGTTTTGTTTTTAACTTTTGTGAAGATCTGCATTCTATACTTGTAGAGATATTTTATCGACTTGCATAATGCAAATTCTTTTCATTATGTACTGCTAACAGAAAAAAAAATTCTCCAGAGAGCCATCCTTGATCTTACTTCAAAAAGATAAATCTGTTCTCACGTCATTGTTCTTCGTTGCAACAGTAACAAATTTCCCTCCAGCCCATGTGGTAGAACCTCTTCATAGAATCTCTACAGCAATTTCTGCTAAAGAGTGTTGTGTTTGCTTGATATATAAACTATCATAAAATAAAGATCTGACTATTTTTATTTATGTTCTGCCCAGCACATAATAAAGGCATAATGATCTTGTACTATAGCAAAAATGAACAATGTAAATTGTGTAGATAAATGGTCAGTAAAGAAGAAGTATCATTGGACAAGTGCAATTCTCACTAACATTTGTAAATTTATACAAGAATATACAATATACAAGAATAGATGATCAGATGAATTTAATTTATGCATACGTATAGTTATTAAAAGTTAGACTATCTTAAGTGTTGTATAAATATTTCCCTATCTTCACAACTCATACAATTAAATAAAAGAGAACAGGTCCACTGTTCAAACTTGTTTAAGTGTATTGATTCTTCTGAGTTTGCACATTTGGACCCTAACCTCAATGGTATGTTTGCTGTTGGTTGATGAAATATAAATATTCTGTTAAAATATCCATAACCTGACCAACAATAACTTGTAATCAGTTATTATAAGTTAGCGATATATCTGATAATAAAAGTGGTAATATTAGTCATGTGCTTGACAAAGTGTATATTACAGCATTAACCAAAGAACTAAATCTTTCCCTAAGAAAGAAAAAAGCAAATAGCTGACTCTGAGGCTGTTGAAAGGTTGCTAAGCCACTGCAGGTGTTTGACCCACATCACACACAGTGTAGAAGAGACAGATTACTGAAAAAGAAATGTCTGTATCTCTTAAAAATCTGGAACATATTTACCTTTCTTTTTCCACAATAATATAAATTTGATTGTAATCCAGCAATATTTCAAGGTCTATTGTCTAATTTTTCTTGGAAAAAGGATGAAATTTTGTCCACTGGGATGATGGACATCTTTGTACTCTTCCTTTTTTTCCATTTGGAAAGTTGAGGAAAAATGTTGTCTGCATTTGATCATTTAAGGCTGTTGGTCAGCAAGGTATGAATCATGGAATATTCTGAGTTCAAATGTACCTACAAGGGACATGAAGTCCAGCTCTTAAGTGATTGGCCCATACAGGGACTGAACTCACAACCTTGTAGTATTAGCATCATGCTCTAACCAACTGAGCTCATCTCAGGGTTGTGTGTACTGTTACTAATAAGTGCATAATTATTGTCAAACACTCAAAAATGTATATGAATGCTCTTTGACTGATAAATCTAAAGAAAAATAAAGTTAAAATATTTCAACTTTATAAATATATATGTACATATAACTTTCACTTTTTTGTTTGCTTTTGCTTTCATTGTATTTAATACAATTACGTGATCAACATTTGCAAAATAATGTAAATATGTTACTGATATAAGAGATTTATAAGTCATAAGATATAAGAGATTTTATAAGTCAGAGATTTATCAGAGTTATGTGGTTTATTCATTTAAAGATTGAGAATTTTTCTTGGGAGGAGCGAAAATTTTCTTCCCTTTAGTAAAGCATGTAGACTGAAAGATATAGCCAGTATCTCCCCTATTGTGCTCCCCTGTTCCCCTCTGCCCTGCTATGCCCAAAAAGTAGAAAAGAAAATCATTCCCTGGAGATATTCAGATATACAGACTACTTTGCTGCCTCTGGAAGATGGTTCCATTGCCAAATGTTTTTCTGGAGAGATTGCTTTGTCTTGAGACATCACTTTATTCAGCCCAAATTCTGTCAGTGAAATTTTTCTGGAGAGCTTTGATGGTTTGTTTTTTCATTTTTTTCCTAAACAAAATCTAAACGTTTACTGGGGAAGAGACTGAAACCTCAGTGTCCCATTACCCAATAAGATTACCAATAATCTTACCAAGTAGGTTGCAAATACCATATCTGTCATCCTTGAGAATAGAAAATATTTTCCTGTTATTCTTTAAATAAAAGATAAGGTATTTAAGGAATGTGAGCAATAAAATATTAAGAAATATCCTTATATTCTTCAAATATGAATGTCTTAAATGATTTAAATATTCCTTGTTGAATGCCTTACCTTTTGGCCTATAGGATATTTAAAGCAAGGCTATTTCAATTCAGTGCTTGGATTAGTTGTTCCTCACTTAGAATCATTTGGTACTTTTTGAAATGCAAAGTGAGAAAACCATTCATTAAGCAAGTGGCTAAGGTGTTCACATAAAATCTTGCCCCTTCTCTCATGACTTTACTTATCAGAATTGACATGTCAAGAAGACACACTGAAAGCTTCTTTTAACCTTCCAGATATTGCATAGCTTGCTGGGTCTGACTCTTGATCTTAGAAGTGACTGTCAAGTATTCAAATACTCTTTAAGAAAAGTGGACACCAAGCCTTGGTCTCTATGTGGGTCTGTAGCACCAAAGTTAAGAAACCAAAGACAGCTTAGCGAAAGCTTTTTGCTCAATTTCTCAGTTACAGAACATTATCCATTCTCTATTTGAAATGATGAATGAACTTGTGTAAAAATATTATCTCATCACATAATTATGAACTGCATCATAAAGAATAGAGTGAAGAGAGATGAATGAAGATTCCAGCACTTCATAACTTCTGAATGCCTCATTCTGTTACTTTACCAGTGTATTTCTTTAGCAGTTTTTATGTTTGTAACATTACAAATAGAGGGATAGGTGGTGATAATTGATTGCTGGATCACATCCTACTTCTCCAGGGACAGTTAGACACACAGCATATTAGGGAGGTACAGTATGTCAAGAATTTCACACACTTTAGTTATATCATATCACTGAATTGAAGAAGTCCAGAGAGCTTTAATTTGTGACTAACCAACATCAGACTGGTGAGGAAAATTCCCAAGCATTACCTCCTCTTGACTACTTTCATGGTATTTTAAATCCCTAATAAACCAAAGCTAGTAAGGAACACCTATTTTTTGAGTTTCTTATGGAAAAGGCTCTCTTGCCCCCTCTTTTTATAGGTATATAGCAGTTGACCATTATGGTCTACAAAAAGATTTTGGGGGTTTAACTTAGTATATTTAACTGAATTGTGAAATTCTAACTATAACCCTTAGACAGGATTATTACGAATATGCCACAATCCCTGAAAATCAAAGACACCACTTGATGTAATAATTGCTTCATTAATTGACATTACTAAGATGAACGCTTAATAGTTCATAACAAATAAGTTGAAAAATATTATTTTGTTTATTGCAATATAAAAAACATCATCAGCTTTTAAAAATATCTCGGGTAAATCTTCTTTTGAAACAACTTTATAATTCTAGTATATCTTAATTTTATTATTATTTTTTCCTTTATTATATTTTATTTTTTATTTTAACCAATGAGCCTGTGATGAGTGGTAAAGGCAAAACTGCCACTGTTGATTAATGAACGTGAATCCAAAAGGAATTTTAGAAATCAGATTGATAGTATGGACAGACGACAAGAACAATCACATGGACTTGAGATTTATGTTTACAGGCCTGAGATCCCCCCATCACTATAAAAAAGTGCAGATAATTTTTTTATTTTATTTTATTCATAAAACAAAAGCGATATAATGAATTATGTTTAACAAGTATTTAATTAACTTCTCTGAAAGGCTACAAGTCACATTTTGTTAAAATTTCTTTCTTATTCTTAAATGCAATTATCTAAAAACTATCAATCATTTTTATTAGTTAATACTTGAAACTGCATGCATATCGAATATAATTATTAATGCCAATCCATTTACTGGTTCATTTGAGTCTGGTTATGCACAATTAAGTGTGACATTTTGAAAAGAAGCACCACTTTCATAACAATACAGTAATTTTTTTTCTGAAGATCAACAAAAGATTTATTCATTTTAATTCCATTGCTTATCTGTGCACTGTACAACTTAGAAGAATAAGAGAATCCATACGGCAAGAGAAAATATAGCTATTGCAATCTATATAATTGCTACTCATAAACTGTTTTTTCCTTTTATACTTTCACCACAGTATAAAATTAGGACAAAATAAAACAACCTAAAGAAAGGTATGAAAGAGAACAACTTCTCAGAGGTGAGAAAGTTGATTTCCTGAGGCCAAGAGCAAGCAGACTGGGTTTTGCACTGCATCTGTTGATCAAAGAACAATGTTAGGTATTCTTTTTCAAAGAATAATGTTGCAGAACAGAAGTTCATTAAAAAGGGTTCTGTAAGTGTTTAGAACTTGGAAGAGGGTTTGGTGACTCAATTGCTTAACCAGAACTTCAGGTAGAAGAGGTTTTTCCCCTGTTTAGCCTCAGACTTGTTTTATACATCGAAGAAGTAACTTAGGCCAGATTTGAAAAAACACTGTAATTAAATTCCTAGTGCATTCCTAGTACCCATGTGACTTAGATCAAATAGGAGATAGAGACATGAAAACAGTTCACATAAAAATCCTAATTTATCTTCTGTCTAGTGCTAGAGAGTTGTATGTGTATCTGAAGGTTCTTTGTCCTCTAATGTTCCTCAAGTGCCTAGAGATTTTCCCACATGAAGAAATAAATGGTTTGATCTCCAGAGGGCTGAAAACTGTACATGCTGGGCTCTAAAAATTAGTCATTCCTTTATGTCAACTGCAAATGGAGGAGATGTTGCTAGATTATAGAGACTATAACGTCTTTTTCTCTGCATTTTGGATGATAAAGCATGTTAGATATAACATGCTTTATCATCCAAAATGCAGAGAAAAAGACATTATAGTTCTATCCTACTGCAACAATTATTCACACCATGTGGTAAAAAAGAGTCTAGCTTATATTGTTCTCTATTTGTCACTTAGTCACAGCTCAATATATTGGACATCTTTACTTCTCCTTTATTAATGTAGGTGGAAAAGGAACAAGAACCTGAGAAAGGATCAAGCAGACATATGAGCATGAGGGATGGATTTTTAGGAAGAATATTATGAGTTAGAACTTTTATTAATCCTACACCCTCCTTATGGTCAATAGAGAGAAAGATGGTTTCTTCTTTTTAAGTACACTTTCAGAATAGATCCCACAACCTTTGGAGGTTGATTTTATTATATTTCATAGAATCATAGACTGGTTTGTGTTGGAAGGGACCTTAAATATCATGCAATACCAACCCCTCTGTTGTGAGAAGGGAGGCCACTCACCAGATTAGGCTACCCAAGGCCTCATCCAACCTGGCCTTGAACACTCCCAGTGGTGGGGCATTCACAGCTTCTCTGGACAACCTGTGCCAGTGCCTCACCGCCCTCACAGTAAAGATTTTCTTCCTACCATTTAAATTTCTCCTCTGTAGTTCAAAACAATTACCCCTCGTACTATTACTATCTGACTCTCCATCTTTTTTTATAAGACCCCTTAAAGGCTGCCCAAGGTCTCTATAAAGCCTTCTATTCTCTAGACTGGACAATCACAGATGTTTGACATAGCCTGACTTCATAGATGTACTCCAGCCATCTGATCCTCTTTCTGGCCTTCCTCTGGACCCAACCCAACAGGTCTGCATCTTTCTTGTGTTTAGGACGCCAGACCTGGATGCAATACTCCAGATGGTGTCTCACAAGAGCAAAACCACTTCTCTTGATCTGCCAGCCATACTCCTTTTGATGCAGGCTGGAGGCTGGCCCAGAAATCCAACCTCCTGGCCTGTGAGTGCACACTGTTGGGTCCTTCTCTGCAGAACTACTGTCAGTGAGTTCTTTCTTCTCCCAGTCTTTACTCATTCCCCAACTCATGTGCAGCACTTTGCACTTGAACTTGTTAAACTTCATGAGTTTCTTGTGGGCCTACTTCTTAAGTTTGTACAGGTCTCCCTGGATGGCATCCCTTTCTTCTCTTGTGTCAACTGACTGCTCAACATTGTGTCATCTGCAAACCTGCCAGGGGTGTATTTGATCCCACTATCTGTGTCAAGGATGAAGATATTAAAGAGCACCAGTCTCAAGACAGAGCTCCACTTGGACATAGAGCCAATGACCACAACTGTCTGGATGTGTTCATCCAGCCAGTTCCTTATCCACTGAATAGTTCACTCATCAAATCTCTATCTTATCTAATTTAGAGATAAGAGTGTTCTATGGACTCATGTCAAAGGTCTTACAGAAATCTAGGTAGATGACATCATTTGGTCTTCAACTGTCAACTATTGCAGTCACTCCATCATAGAAGCCACCAAATTGGTCAGGCATAATCTGTTCTCCATGAAGGCATGCTGGCTGTTGTGTCAAGACCTCCTTGTCTTGTATTTGCCTTAACATTGCTTTTATGAGGATCTGCTCTATGATCTTCCTAGGCACAAAGGCAAAGCTCATGAGTCTGTAGTTCCCTGTGTTTTCCTTACTTACCTTTTTAAAAGTAGGGGTGATGTTTCCAGATAATGGTGGCTTTGCCTGACTGCTATGACTTTTCAAATCTGATGGACAGCAGCTTGGCAACAAAACCAGCCAGCTCCCTCAGGTCCCTGGGATGCATCTCATTAGGCCCAATAGACCCATGCCTGTTCAGTTTCATCAGATGAACAAGATCTTTGCTTACAGTGAGGGGACTATACTCCTCACACAGAGGTTCAGACACTTGAGAGATGTGGGAAGTCTGACCATCAGTGAAAACGGAGGTGAAAAACTTATTTAGTACCTCAGTCTTCTCCACATCCATTGTCACCAGTTCTCCCTTCTTGTTTATCAGGGAGTACAATCTCCTTGGCCTTTCTTTTTTGACCTAGATACTTACAAAATCCTTTCTTGTTATTCTTCATATTTTTATTTATTTTTGCTTGTATTTGTAGAAATAAGTGAAATTTGAATACAACCTTGATATAGTTATCAAGATTTTTTGAATAAATAATTTCTCTATGAATTTAAATTGTTTCTAAGTGCCATCCCTATTAAACTTCCTTTCTTTATAAAATATCTGCATGATTTTCCTCCAAAGCATTATGCCCCATTGTATCAAATTTAGAGGCTGTTTGTTAATTTCAAATTACTATAGATTTGCATCTTTTATTAGCATCTTTTCTGCCTTTAAAAATAATTGCTGACTGTGTTTGGCTACATAATCTACTGGCAACAATAATTGAGAAAAAAGACATTTTGTGTAGGTTCTTTTTTGTTTGAGATTCTAGCAACTTTTTTTTTCTTAATATCATCTGCCTTTAAGGATTTTAAGAAGTGTAGCCATATCTTATAGGCCACATTTTTCCTGAGCATGAGCAGAAGTGTTGCTCTCACTGGCTGTGACCTTTTTCCCCTTGGTTGGACAGGGAGAGTTTGATCTCCAGGTCATTAGACAACTAATATAAACAATATAGTCTGATATATATTTCTGTAATTGCGCAAGAAGAAGGCAGACATGTTCTGACTTTCTTAGGAGGCAGACATGTTGCAGCAGACCCTCTGTCTGGCCAGAGAGATCTGGTCAGACAAGAGTCTTGTGTCCAGAGTTCTCCAGGCAGTCTGCTTGGGGAATCCTGAATGCAGAGTCTGCTGGTAGGTATTAGAGCTCTTGCTGCTGCTTAGATGCTTAAGTTCTCTCTGCATAGAAGTTAGCAATCTTATAGATAAATAAAGCTTCTGAACATTTCTTGGAGTCTACCCTCTCGTCATTACGCCTCCTGAGCCGAGCAACACACCCCGAACAACCACAAAGAAGTATTAAAATCCTTCAGATTTTAAGGTGTTCAGTAAATGTATTATGAAGAGAAACATCAAAGTCCTGTGAGCTCTGAAAGCATCAGTTCAGACGCTTGGAAAAATTACTTCTATTTTGTACTGCTAACTGCAGGTACAGTAGTAAATCTTACCTTGCCTATGAACAGGTATTGTGCTTTTGAAAAAAAAAATTTAATTATAAATCAATAAAGCACAGTGTGTGTATTTGGACAGAATGCTGCAGAAATATTAACTAAGTCGTTCTATTCTTGCACACCTGTTAAAGGGATAAATAAGTACTATATTTCAGGTCTAGGAAAGACATGCAGAAGAAAAAGAAAAAAAAATTCAAACTTTTGTTAAAAAAGCCAGTGAAGAAAATATAAAAAGAGATCTTAAGGTCACCTGTTTGTTAACACTGGATTCAATCCCCACGAAACAGAAATGCGGAGGAGCTCAATGCCTGCATTTACCAGCAAATAGAGATTTTCCTATGCTTTGTCTTTTTTCTCCCACAAGTCATTCATTAGCCCTTGGAATAAAGGTTTGTTCTGACTCATCTTGATGGCAAACAAGTGTTGTGCCCTACATGTCTGTAAGGACTAGGCTGCTCCTGTTTCGCCTTAGAGTTCAGTGCTTGCCTTCCTTGCACGTTTTAATGTCTCATTCCAAATTTAACGCTTCTATGCTATACCAGATGGACGGCTCTGCAGATGGAACTTCGCTTTTTAAATTATAGAAGTAGCATAAGTAGAGAATGAGCAATAGCCAACAAGCTTCCCTCATTTAGCCTTTCCTACAAAGGGACCTTTTGCCAAGGTGGTAATTCTATATTCATATTCCTTCCATTCTTGTTTTTTTGGTAAATGTGCCAAAAAGGCAAGAAATGAGCTTGTTCAGGGAATACCAGTGCTGCTGGGACTGGTTTGAGAAATGCAACTGGAGGAATGAACTGAAATTAATTCTAATAGTTCCCCATCTATTCTTCTTCAATTCAAATTGTGTTTTCCTTTTTTTTTTTCTTTTTTTTTACCACACTCTAATATTCGATTTGCATTTGACATCTATTTGGAGTCTTACTAATAGTAGTAGGGCATGATGTTTGCTTAAATCTATCATTATATGACAAATTTCTTAAATGATAGCTCCTCCATTCTGTATCATGTTCCAAATTTGGACAATGCAAATATTATGTAGCAATGTCACTGAGTGCTTATTAGAGGCTAATGAGTTTTTTATCACAACCGTCTTGAACTTTTTGGCCTTGCAATGAAATATTTAATTTTCTGTTACCAAACACCTCAGTCATAATCCCCAATTTACCAAGATCTAAATGTTACTAAACATCTTCCTTAATTTTAACTGAATAGTTATTGCCTTGCAAGGGATCTTGACCAGGTTACACTCTTACTTAAGAAGGAAATTATTCTAAAGCTGTTAACAACTGAACAGGGCTCCTCTTGGGAGAAGTCATGAATTCTTTTCTTAAGAAGAGGTTGAGGAACCAGATGGACACCTTCAAGGCATACGCAGCTTCAAGGGGGATGCTTCAAGTGCCTCAGCTTGCCAGCAGCAATAGTGCTTGTTTACCATGAAAGGATTTTCTGTGTTAGCTTGTTTAAATTTTTAATTTGGGAATCATCAAATAGCAGGATAAAAACATATTAATTGAGGTGAATTGTGTTAAACTCTTCAGAGCATATACGCATGAATACTTGACTGAAAAGAAATCAGTGGAAAAAGTCAGAACAAATTCAGAACTGTGGGTTTCTTTTTGCCTCTTTCTGCCCTATTTGTTTTAAAAAAACCCCGAAACGCCCACCATGTTCTGGCAGTGGTTCATACTTTTTTTTTTTTTACTGCTATTGTTGCATTAAACTGCTGGACTGACTCCAAAATATGTATTTTTAATGTTAGTTTATTAATATTAGAGAGCCAGATATCTGTGACTAATGAAGACATTAGACTTCTAATCAGAATGCAAATAGGAGAACATAACCCTCTTCTAAGAAAATTTTATTTTTTAATATTTGACTGTCAGCACTATCCAAGAATTATTCAGCTTTGATATTGCTGCATCAGTCATGTAAAATTCTGTCCAATTTTAGAGTCAGTACTCAGGAAACTAATATTCACAGTGCTTTAATATGTTGATATTTTAATTATAAGTCTCAGAACATTTAGCTCTTTTATACGTGTACGTGTCTTAGGACTGTGCTGCACATCCTCAAAAAAACACAATTCACAACTTCTCCTGCTTGTATATTTTAGCTGTTTATTGAATATCTTGAATTGTAGAAAACATGTCTGTGACTGGTTCTGAAACTTTTAGCAATCTACAGGAAACAAGTGAGATGTGGTTTTTAACTTAAAAGAAGAAAAACACACTCTTCACAAGAATCAGATTGCGTTCTGTTTGGTATGGTCAGCTGTAGCTAGAGAGAAAACATCACTGAATCATAGAAACATAGAATTTTTCGTGTTGGAAAAAACCTTTAAGAACCTATCAAGTCCAAATGCTCGTCTAACACTACCAAGTCCGCCACTAAACCATGTCCTTAAGCACAACATCTACATTTCTTTCAAATACCTCCAGGGATAGTGTTACAATCTGATTAATGAGAGATGTCTCTGACCAAATTAAGGTGCAAATACAACTGTAATCCAAAGTCAACAGTACAGATTTTATTTAACAATGAATGTGAGGTGGAGAGATAGAAAGAAATAGAAAAGAGGTGGGGGGGAGGAGAGAGAGAAGGAAAGGGATCAAGTAAGAGATAGTCACCACCTGTGGATTCACCAGTGTTCTGCTGGTCCTTCTTCACCCTGTGCTTCTTGGTGGTGGGAGGTCCTAAGGGCATTCAAAATTTTTCACTATTTATACATCTTAGCAAACAAAGGAATTAATGCTCATTGGCTACAATTTACATAGCTTTCTTACTTATTAGTATTCTATCTTCTATTGGTAAAATTATTCCCTTGCTTTTTTTGATAGCTAGTCCACATGCTCAGCTGACTTTCTTGAATGAGTGGGCTGTGAGTCAGTGGTCATGATTTCCCCCTGCTGGAATCACCTTTTACTCAGTCAGAGCCAANTGGAAAAAACCTTTAAGAACCTATCAAGTCCAAATGCTCGTCTAACACTACCAAGTCCGCCACTAAACCATGTCCTTAAGCACAACATCTACATTTCTTTCAAATACCTCCAGGGATAGTGTTACAATCTGATTAATGAGAGATGTCTCTGACCAAATTAAGGTGCAAATACAACTGTAATCCAAAGTCAACAGTACAGATTTTATTTAACAATGAATGTGA
>WEIV01019319.1:1413-40046 GCA_013390005.1 Calyptomena viridis | reverse complement strand
TTTTTTTTTTTTTACTGCTATTGTTGCATTAAACTGCTGGACTGACTCCAAAATATGTATTTTTAATGTTAGTTTATTAATATTAGAGAGCCAGATATCTGTGACTAATGAAGACATTAGACTTCTAATCAGAATGCAAATAGGAGAACATAACCCTCTTCTAAGAAAATTTTATTTTTTAATATTTGACTGTCAGCACTATCCAAGAATTATTCAGCTTTGATATTGCTGCATCAGTCATGTAAAATTCTGTCCAATTTTAGAGTCAGTACTCAGGAAACTAATATTCACAGTGCTTTAATATGTTGATATTTTAATTATAAGTCTCAGAACATTTAGCTCTTTTATACGTGTACGTGTCTTAGGACTGTGCTGCACATCCTCAAAAAAACACAATTCACAACTTCTCCTGCTTGTATATTTTAGCTGTTTATTGAATATCTTGAATTGTAGAAAACATGTCTGTGACTGGTTCTGAAACTTTTAGCAATCTACAGGAAACAAGTGAGATGTGGTTTTTAACTTAAAAGAAGAAAAACACACTCTTCACAAGAATCAGATTGCGTTCTGTTTGGTATGGTCAGATGTAGCTAGAGAGAAAACATCACTGAATCATAGAAACATAGAATTTTTCGTGTTGGAAAAAACCTTTAAGAACCTATCAAGTCCAAATGCTCGTCTAACACTACCAAGTCCGCCACTAAACCATGTCCTTAAGCACAACATCTACATTTCTTTCAAATACCTCCAGGGATAGTGTTACAATCTGATTAATGAGAGATGTCTCTGACCAAATTAAGGTGCAAATACAACTGTAATCCAAAGTCAACAGTACAGATTTTATTTAACAATGAATGTGAGGTGGAGAGATAGAAAGAAATAGAAAAGAGGTGGGGGGGAGGAGAGAGAGAAGGAAAGGGATCAAGTAAGAGATAGTCACCACCTGTGGATTCACCAGTGTTCTGCTGGTCCTTCTTCACCCTGTGCTTCTTGGTGGTGGGAGGTCCTAAGGGCATTCAAAATTTTTCACTATTTATACATCTTAGCAAACAAAGGAATTAATGCTCATTGGCTACAATTTACATAGCTTTCTTACTTATTAGTATTCTATCTTCTATTGGTAAAATTATTCCCTTGCTTTTTTTGATAGCTAGTCCACATGCTCAGCTGACTTTCTTGAATGAGTGGGCTGTGAGTCAGTGGTCATGATTTCCCCCTGCTGGAATCACCTTTTACTCAGTCAGAGCCAAATTCAGCACAGTTGCTGAGTTGGTTTTATTAGTTTCTTCTTTATCTTTGGAGTTCTGCCAAATGTCCTTGAGGCCTGCAAATTCTGCATTCTTTGTATCCACTATCAGTGACAGATTCTTCTTCCCAAGTTTTGTTGACCTCTCCCTAGGTCTCATATAGCAAGACCTAACACCTAGACAGCAGTATGCCTTTATACAGTCCAAGTGGCTGTTGGTGGTTGCAGCTGCCATCCGTCCCATAACTTGGGGTGATTTTTTTTGATCAGTGATATGCATATGAGCAGTTGCTTCTTTCCACACAGTTTGCCATAGTGGGAAATTTTGTCCAGATGCATTATTCAGGATGTGTTAACCAGATTTTGCCTCTGCCAGACCTGGAATTCGCACCTTCATGTGGCAAATTCCTCCCTTCTGTAGCCTTAACAGTGTCTGAGACAGGTAACTGTATACTTTAACTTTTTATAGATGATAACTCAATCACTTCCCTGGGCAGCCTGTTCCAATGCTTGATAATCCTTTCGAGGAAGACTTTTTTTCCTCATATCCAATCTAAACCTCTCCTGGTATAACCTGAGAGGATTTCCTCTTGTTCTATCACTTGTTACTGGGGGGAAGGGATCAAATACAACCTCATTTCAGGTAGTCGTAGAAAGCAATAAAGTCTCCCCTCGGCCTCTTTTTTTGCAGGCTAAACAACTCCAGCTCCCTCAGCTGCTCCTGATAAGACTTGTGCTCTAAATCCTTCACCAGCATCATAGTTATTTTTTTGGATGCAACCAAGACTTTGACCATTTCACTTCAGTGATTTCATGCTTTACATGTAGGGAATGACTGCAAGAAAAAGGCCTAAGAATATCACCACAAAATGCAATGCAAGGTTCTTGGGGATCTAAAAAGCTCATCATGTAGGCAATTTCTACAGGTAGTTGCGCACGAGGTGATACAGTCAGCATCATATCTAGTTCTCAGGCTAAAGCAAGCTATCTCACAGCTGAGTTACATTAACAGTAACCTCAAATGTAATTTATATGGACACCAGTCCTAAGCAGCTTTGCTAACTGTTACCGCTTCTCTCTCACTTCTGAAAGAAAATGATTTTTAGGAAGTCCACATTTGATTCTTCCTGCTTGAAAAGTCTGAACAAGGTCTTAACACGTCTAAATCCTGTTAGCAATTCATAACAACCCTACTCATTACTTCTAAGACTGAACTGTAAATATGACAGACAACTATGATGAAAACCAGATGCTTGCAAAACTATATGTTACAGTAGTTAGAATATTCTGATAAAGGAAATAACAGTATTGTCTATGAATTGATTGTATTTTTTTTACCTAATGCATCTATCTTAGTTTTATTCCATCAAATTCAAAACCAGTGGGGAAACCACTATTGACTACTCTCACCGCCAGAATGAAGGCCATAGAATTTCAGCCTTAAAGCTATTAATACATATCCAGAGGAACTAGTTTCTTCATTCTCCAAGCCTTTAAGTGAAGAAAGATAGTTTCAATGGTAAAGAAGATCTGTGCAGCAGAGTATCTGCAATATTTTAATTATTTAACCTTCTTTAGTTATGCTATTCAAGATGTTCATCAACCTGGTATTTTTCTGTGTTGGCAATGAAATTTGTACTTCCTTCTGAGATAAACATTTTTTTGGCAAAAAAAAAAATTATTTTTGTTTATCATAGTATGGTCCAAATTTTTTAAAATTTTATTTTGTTAACTTGGATTAATTTAGATTTTCCTTCTGGAAAAGTCAGTTTGTTGCTTTAAGGAATTACTGTTTCAACTAACTTCTATTTTTATTATTTTTTTAAATTGCAGAGTTCTTATTCTTTCCTATGGCTCTCATTATCTCTTTGGAATTCTCTTTTGTTTTATATTTGCTTGTTGCATAGAATGACTGCATTCATTGTCATGGCCTGGTGTGTAATATGTGTGCTGGAAGCACACTGGAACTTTTGTTCCAGTCATTGTGGAAGGCTGCTTGATGACTTGTCTAATTTTTTGTACTAGTCAAACAGAGATGTCATCAAAATTTCTTGAAGAAAAGATAAAAATGAGTTGTTATTGATTGGATCTTCAGCACAGTTATCTCAGGTATAATCCATACTCATATCTGCAAGTGGCAGCTCTCTTAACTTCCTCAAATAATGACTATAGCCTTGGTGTTATTGAACTTTCATTAGAAGTCTCAATTGTACATCATTAACTATGTTTTTACTGTCTCAGCTGTTAACGAATTTAGATTAAATAAGGCCTGTTTTCTTTCTGATCTGGTCTAAATGGAGAAATTAAAAATTTTAAATTGTAATCCGATAAATTGCTTCCATGTTCCTTTCCTGCCTGATATGAGTGTTATCTAGGTGTACCTAACAGTCCACCCATCGAATCCATCTCTCTCCAATTTAGAGACAAGGATGTTGTGAGGAACCATGTCAAAGGCTTTACAGAAGTTCAGGTAAATGATCCCTTATCCACTGATGTAGTCACTCCATCATAGAAGGCCACTAGGTTGCTGAGGCAGGACTTGCCCTTGGTGAAGCTGTGATGGCTATCTCAGATCACTTCTCTGTCCTCCTTGTGTCTTAGCAAAGCTTCTAGGAGGATCTGTTCCATGGTCTTCCAGGCTCAGAGGTGAAGATGACAGGTCAGTAGTTTCCAGGGTCCTCCTTTCTACCATTTTAAAGATGAAGACAATGTTTCCCTTTTTCCAGTCAACAGGGTCTTCTTGTCTGCCATGACTTTTCAAATATCATACAGAGTGGCTTGGCAACTACATTGGCCAATTCCCTAGAGATTCTGGATATATCTCATCTAATCCCATCCAGAGGGATTAGAGTCGATGGCTTAGAGTCCTGATAGATATCAGAAGTGGTGCCCCTCAGGGATCCGTAATGGGAACATGGTTATTTAATATTATTTTAATGACACAGAAAAAAAGACTTAGTGCACCCTCAAAAAATTTGCAGATGATACCAAGATGAGTGGTGAGGTTGACACACCTGAAGGATGGATGCTACCCAGAGGGACCTGGACAAGCTGGAAAAATGGCTCATGGGATTCTCATGAGGCTTAACAAGACCAAATGCAAGGTACCACACCTTGGTCAGGGCAGCCTTCCATACTGATACAGGCTGGGAGATGAATAGATTGAGAGGAGCCCTGGTGAGAGGGGCTTGGGGGTGCTGGCGGATGAGAGGTTGGACGTGAGCTGGTCAGGTGCACTTGCAGCCCAGAAAGTTAATTGTATCCTGGGCTGCATCAAAAGAAGTGTGGCCAGCAGGTCAAGGGAGGTGATTCTGTTCCTCTACTCTGCTCTCCTGAGACTCCACTGGGAGTACTGCATCCAGCTCTGGGGTCCCCAGAACAGGAAGGACATGGACCTGTTGGAGCAAGTCCAGAGGAGGACCACCAAGATGATTAGAGGGAGGGAGCACCCCTCCTTCAAGGAAAGGCTAAGAGAATTTGGATTGTTCAGACTGGTGCAGAGAAGGCTTCGTGGTGACCCAATTGAGTCCTTCCAGTACTTGAAGGTCAAGTCTACAAGAAAAATGGAGAGAGATTATATACAATAGTCTCTTGTATAGGAGTGACCCTGGAGGAGATGTCAGTCAAAGGCGGCCTGGGAGCACACCCACACTACACACCCTGGAACTCCTAATCCGGCTTCAGATTGACAGGCATGATGGGAGTGGCCAGAGTGACCAGTGGGCCAGAAGTCCCATCTGAGAGGGGTGGCCACAGGGAGCCAAAGCAATAAAAGCAGCAACGTGCTCTCCAAGTTGTTTGAACCCTACTACCCGGACACATGGAACTTGGCTTGCATAGGACTCTAGTGGTAGCTATAATTTTCTCTTTTTCTCTCTCTTTCTTTACTTCCCTTACTCTCCTTTTTTAATATGTTGCATAACTTGAGACTGGGTGGGTTGGATTTCACCAAGCTGTATGGGTTAGCATGTGCTAAGTCAACATTTTGTGGAATGCTTTATTTCATTTGAATTACTTTAAATTTTTGCCAAACTCCCTTTTTCCATAAAGTTTTCCAGTAAAAGTACCTTCTGAGAAAATGTGTGTAGCTTTTCTCCTATGTGCTCTCTCTTAGGATGTTAAAATAACCAAAGGCTCTTCTAAAAATTCAGCAGGCAAATTTTTGGAGCCTTGTATATTTTTAAAATAAAATTCCTTGGTGAGCTTGTAGCTTTGGTGCTGCGGTCTTAAAATTACAAATACTAAAAGAACATTGACAATCATAATAAAAAGAAGACCAGACTAGTTGCATAGTTTTTGTAGAATGTAAATACTGAGATATATTTTTGATTGATGTTTCAAGTCTTAAAACATATTATTATATATTACTGTCAATTATTTTTATATAAATTTTAAAATGGAAATGGAAACAAACTGTCTTTGGCATAATAGTACATATATCAGGGCAATGTAAAACCTTATTTTGAATTTAGGGATTTTCTTTTCTTTTCATATTTGTATGCCCAAAAGTGTGCAGAATTATACAACACTGAGCCATAAGCAGCCATAGACAAAAAAGTTAATCTAATAATGCTGTGTCTGTAATAGACTTTTATCAGCTGTATTACATTACAATAGCTTTATTTTATATACACATTTAAAAAATACCTGTTTTGTAATAAAACTTTACTTAATCTTTTCAGCGTTTCTGAATCTATCATGGTTAAGCCTTTGACTTGTTTTGCCAGGAAGCATGGTTTGTTGCTAAGGGGCATGTTAATACTAATTCCTTAATTTCTTCCATCTACATGACTAAGAAATCTGGACCACAAAGCAAGGATAAGGAGAACAAAACAGTTAGTCTGCGGATCTCATACCTATTCAATACATATTTCATAAGGCTTTTAACTCAGACTAGCCTGATGTATGAATATTTGAAGGCTTATTTGGACCTTGAGTCCATTGAAAGCCTCAGTTTAGTTTTGATATAAAAGAGTCCTGGTTTGGGCACTGACTGCTCCATGCTGTGATACAAAGTGTGATTAGCGAGAACAATGGGGAGATTTGTTTAAAAATTACTCTTCATTCAAACTTAGAGACCGATACAGGAGCATGAAAGTTTACTGCAGGATTGACTATATATTAATTCTAGCATTTAGCTTTCTGGAGAGTGGCAGATTTAAAAGCCAAGAGAGACTTTGGCATAGTTTGTTGCTCTATTTTTAAAATGTGTAGAAAAAAAGGATATGCATCAAAAAGATTACCCAAAAATTACTGTGATGAATAGAGGGTGAACTGAGGCAATTTCACTTCACTGACACTGCTTGCTATGGGAAAGCAAGCTACAACATTTAGTTCTACAGATGTCTCTGTCCTCTCCTGGGTTGTCAGGCACCTTAAATGAATCCAGTGTGTAGCGTATTCACAACTCCCAAAAGAGAAAATTTGCCCAATCTGAGTCATCTTTACTTCAAAATCATGCTTGTAGCCACAAAGTGCTAAGAGCTAAATAAAAACTGTGGCGATCTATCAGAAGTACAAGTGTAAAGCAGATCAAGCCAAGTTAGAAAATGGAAGATGAAAATACTCATACTACCGAAAACATCCAGTCTGTATTTCTCTCAACTCATACATAGACTTAAGAAAAAAACCTTACTGTGCAGATTATCTGTGCCAGTGCTCAAGTGCTAGACATTTTTTAATAGGCATAGACATAGTCACTGTGCCTAGACAATTCAGTGAGTATAAGCACTTATTTTCATCATCACTATAAACGCTGTTTATTAAATATCTACCTTCTTCATGTATGAATGACCCTTGTCTCTTCTTGTTATGGTTCTATTTTAATGGAAAACTTTTTCCCTTTTTGTTCGCAAGCAGGAGGAGCAGAGCTGCTGCAGAGCCGGGAGTGGTGTGGCGGAGGCCTGGTGCTCCACGGGGTACAGCTTGGCGGCTTGCGCCGGCCGTGCACCAGGCGCGGCCACCATTTGCAGCCGCCGGTGCCAGCTGGCGCCGGGTGCCATCTGTGTTTGCTGTCCCTTGCAGCTCACTCACCCCCCCGGCGCTCAGAGGCGCTGCCTGCTGGGGGAGGGGGGCGGCGGCCATTCCAGCGGCACATGGGAAGCGTGCAGGGGAACCTGCCATGGGCTCGGAACTGGAAAGGTGTTGGGAGAAAATGGACCAACCAGAGCGCAAGGCCACACCCCCCAGGGGTGGGAGAATACAAGGATTTCTGGATTAAAAGACGGGGAGAGGGAGACGCCATTCTGCTTTTTGGACACGTGGTGGTGTGGACAGGAGCGGCTGCCCTTTGGATTCTGATGGAGCCATCTTCGAGCACGTGCCAGCGAGACCGGGACCTGTTTCTCTAGCACTTTGCAGCCTCGGCGCCGACTTGGATCTCTCTCTCTCTCTCTCATTGCAAAATTCTGGGTTTGAGCCCTCCTCTCCCATCCCTATCTGAGCCACGGGAGCTCCCAAACCCAGTCCTACCCCCTGCGAGCCCCCAGAAATCCCAGGGGTGGGAGCGAGACCCTCTTCCCATCTCCACCAGGTTTTCTTGGGGTCCCCAAAGCCTAGCCCCGTCCCCCACAGGTTCCCAAATCCACTCCTTTCCCTTTTTTTCTGCCCTGGGAAGTCCCTGGGGGAGCCCCGGTCTTCACCTAAGCAGGGGATACATAATTTAGATTTTGGGTGCTTACATTGTTTGGATAAGGGTGTTTTGTTTTTTGATAAATAATATATATACATATATATGGTTTGTTTGTTTGTTTTTAATAAAATCCTTTCTATCCTTATACTCAAAGTCTCGAACAATTTGATATTGGATTCACTTTTAATTTGTTTCAACTGTCTCCCCCCCATCAAATGGAGACACTTCTTTATATTTGTATTGAAATTGGGGCCTGCCCTGTGCTTACAGAACTTTTTTTGCATGTTGGGGTTTAATGCTGTCAGGCAGCTCAGCCTCACCAGTCACCCTCTCACTTCCCTGGGTGATATGGAGGAGAGGTTTTGAAGGGCAATAACAAGAAAACTCATGGTTTGAGGTAAAGACTGTTTAAAAGGTAGAGCAAAAGTCACACATACACAAGCAAAACATAACAAGGAATTAATTTACCACTTCCCATGGGCAGGCAAGTGTTAAGTCATCAACAGGAAAGCAGAGCTCCATCGTGTGCAGAAGTGACTATGTACCATCATTCTGAACACTGTCTTTTTCCCATTCTTCCACCAGCTTATATTGATGAGCATGTCATACAGTATGGAATATGCCTTTGGCCAGATGGGATCAGCTGTCCCAGCTGTGTCCCCTCCCAGTTCCTTGTGCACCCCCAGCCTTCTTGCTAACGGGTTGAATGAGGAGCAGACATGGCCTTGCTCAGTAGTAACACAAACATCCCAGTGTTATCAACACTGCTTTAGTCACAAATCCAAAACATAGCAGCATACAAGCTAAGATGAAGAATATTACTCCAGATAAACCACTATACCCTGAAATGCGAGATCTTAATTTTGAATTTTGAGTGAAGTTAAGTCTTATTCTCTCTTTCTCTCTCTTGGCTAAGGCGCTCTGCCAGAAATCACTCATAATAGTCCCAAACATTTGTGAAATACAGAGGTGGCAGTCACCTTGCTAAGTCACTAGGCCATACAGAAAATAGAAGGCTAGAAGAAAACCCAGCACTCTCTTGGATGAAGATCGACTGAGGTCCTAGATCCTGCTTCTGTCAGACTGTATGCATTTTACATTAGAGAAAAGCAGATCAGTTCTTGAAGAAGAGATCAGAAGCTCAGTTTCTTTCCCTTCTGCTGAGCTAGTTTCAAGCCCCTCTTCTCTGTTTGGTTCCTAGTCCTGTGACTCTTGCTTTCCTGGCTACCAATGGTTATGTTTCAAGAAGAAAGCTGGAGAAGTCATTAAAATGGGAAAGCAGAAGCTGTGTCCAAGAGATGAAAGAAGGCAGTCTAGACTTTGGCAACATAAGTACACAATAAGACAGGCCAAAAAAGATCTTGTGTAGTAATTTGCTAACAGCATGAAAATTAATAATATATTTCGTTTTCTTAACATATCAGAAACAGAAACTCTGACAACAAAAATTGTATAGCCAACATAAGATTGGTGTGTAAAAGGGACAATATCAGAAGATGATAAGGCCACTGCGTATAAGATAAAAGAATTCTCTGCATTGGTATTAACAGTGATGGCCATTAAATAAGTTTTTTCCTTAATGGGTGTCAAGTCTAAGGAACTGTCCCAAAAATGTCAGTATAAAAGGTTTTATAACAAACTAATAGCTATATATTGTCAGCATGAAATGAGTTTTTCCTAACAGTTTTAAAGGAAATCCAATATAAGATTACTGGTCTTGTTTGTAGTGGATAGCTTACTGCTTAAATTTGCTTTAGTATTAGATGAATGAATTAATGTAATGACTATTTTCTAAATAACACCAAAAGCATCTGTGAAATTAAAGATTTTTATGTCTGACTGCTATTTCAGGCAAATGTTAAAGGAAATATATTAAAGGAAATATGTTAAATAATATCATTCATGGACACATCATATACTTACTCTAAATGATGAGACTATGACTAAACATAGGGCATTTGTATAAGGAAGTTTGTGATTCACAAATGCAGTAGATGCATTATTTCTTTTCAAATGTCAGTAAACATATATGTGTTATTTGCTTGAAACCCCCCACATATATTTTCAAGAAGCTATCGACTAGATCCTTCACCATTGGTTCATAAAGAAATATGATTATCAATGAATAAGAGGCAATTTCATGAAGTTAAAGGGTGGAAATTAAAAGGTAGACTCATATGATTATTTGCTAAATTAGGGAAGGTAATATAGTTATCCCACAAGTCTTGGTTCTTGAATTTGCTTAAATGGTCTTATATAGTTAGGGGTAGGGGATGAATCGCAAGGTCCTAAAATTTGGAGCTGTTATATAGCTCTTTCACTTGAACAAAACTGAAGTTGACTGAGTCTGCAGTAAAATTTCACAGTACAGAGCAGCCAATAAGAAGGCAGATGAAATTCAAGATTCAAAAGTGTAAAATGGTGCATGTGAAGGGAAGAATCAACTTTTGAGTTTACAAACAACAATAGGTACTAAATCAGGTATAAATGTCCAGAGAAGAGCCTTTTTTAACAGATTGTTGTATATATCCGATTGTCAAATGAAGAACAAAAGTAAAATTGAAAATTCTAAAGAAGGTAAACAATGAAATGGAAAATCAAATTATAACACTGTTTAGTTCTATAGCACGCCTCTCTCTTGAATACTCTTACAGTCTTGATTTCTTCATCTCAGCAAAGATGTCAAAAATCGCAACAAAAGATGGTCCTAAATGTTTAGAGTACCAAATTATTGACTGAAGTGAGGAATGATACAGACACGGTAAAACAGCAAAATCATAATTACATAAAAGGTTTTCATACAATTTAAAATTAAACCATAAAATTCATTTTCACAGGATTTCCAGAATATGGGGTAGTTAAAAAGTACTGGGGAAAAGTCTGCAGGAGCTATTAAATCTACAATGCAGATGTGATGTTTAGTTTAGGAATATCCTAAACATCAGGCTACTGACATTTTGCACAATTTATGGCAGAGAATTATCATCTTTTTCTTGTCCCATTTTCTTATAGTTTTTCCATAGGCATTTTCTTGATCATTCTTATGACCTCAGGAAGACTGGTTTTTCATTCTTATGAATGAAAAGCCATTTATATATAGTTACTATTACTTTTTCCCTTTCTCTAACTTCTTGAAAATCTATTGTGGTCATATAATTTTTTTCCTGTGTATTTTTCTAATAGCTGGGGCACATTTGACATAGCCATCACAAAAATGGATGAAGTCACAGATGTATAGAAATTTTTGTTTAGATAATCAAGACTCCAGTCCTGAGGTCGGTGGAGAAATAGAAAACTACCATAAATACCCACGCTACAACTAAAATTGAAAGATAATTGTCTTTACTGAGGAATCAGATTCATTGTCTTTGAGACAACTACCTCTGCGTATAAAATATGTAACCTGCATATGTTTCTTCTTACACCCTATATTGATTTTTTTTCTCATATATTGAATACTGAACAAAATCTCTTTGAACTGGAGAATTTCTGAAGTTACTATCATATAATATTTTTAGTATTTTGAGTAAGGGTTTATATCTTCACGTACTGATAGGCATTTAAAAATCAACAGGCACCTGCAATGCAGCTAACGGAGTGCTTACCTATTTTCTATTTTAGGGCAGATACAGGAAAAAGGAGACACTGAAGGTATCTAAAATGGAACATGCATAAATCCAGAAGTCCACATTTGAAGTCCATAAACCTGCTTCTCGACCTTTGGCCAAGCGCTACAGATACCTTAACTGTTCAAGGACAGGTCTTGTAGTTAGCATATCTGATTTGGGAGACCTCATTTAAAAACTTTTACATATCTGAGCTCTATATGAAGGCCTGTCTTTGGAATCTTTTTCTGTTGGCTCCTGATAAAATTAACTGATTTTCTGTTTTAAAAAAATTCCACCGTATCACTTTTAATGTTTATAAAGCATAAAAAGATTTCTTTTTATTTTGTGAGAAAAACAGATTATTTCTTTAACTTTGTGAGTAGCAAAGATGTTACTTGAGATAAGAAGTGATCGAAAGAAAGAATTACCTCTGGTTCCACACTTGGATGCTGTGAACAAAATTAAGAGATTCTTGAATCTAGCACATACTGGTAGATTTACAGCTCTGCTGTAATTAGTGAAACAGTTGACAAAACATGTTTATACAGAACTCATGAAAAAAGACATTTTTTTCTTCGTGCATTCAGTGTGCATAGGATTTCTTCTTTAATTTTCAATATAGTGAAAGATACAAACTGTCAAGTTTTACAAACATGTTTTGACAAAGGAACTGTTGGAGTCCAGGATATCTGCACTACCCCTCACATTGCCCTGGAGGGTCTGGGACCCTCCCCGGGACCCCAGGAGAACACAGTCTTTGATCTGTGCTCATGGGAAAAGCTTCCAACACTCAAAAGTAGTAAAAACATAAGTTAGATTATAATTTAGTTTATCACAGAGGTGAAACTTGTAGTTTTGGGTTTTCTAGTATGGATGTAAAAGAAGACAAGATGAAGGATTTTGGGTGTTGCCCTAAGTTCTCTTTTCTTCTTCTTCTTGCTCCATGTACTGCAGTGGAGGTGGCACAAAGGCATTGGCAAAATAGGTTTGAGGTAGAAGAAATGTGTTAGCAATAAGTGATGGTTATTGGTACAGAATTATAAATATAGTACATTATAGCAGCTAATTGGATAACAAAGTCCTTAAAACTTCACTGCAGTCACCATTTCACGGCTTTTGCAGCACGTTTCAGTGTGTTAAGTCTGGGGTACAGGATGGCATGCTGAAATAGAGATAAGAACTTAATAAACAACAAGAGAAACTGAAAAGCTGCGAGTCCGACCTCTTTTATCTGGTATTGGGACTTTGACAAGAAGAAAAACTTCTATTTAGAAGCAGGAGTCCTGACCAGGAACAAAATTATTGGCATTATTGATAGAAAGTAGAAGTTACTTAGTTTTAGTGAGATCTTTTTAAAACTCCTTTGTGAAAATAAGTAATGTCTAATGGGCTAAATGAAGTCTATAGGAATATATAGATTCTGTCCCAGAAGTTTTTTAAACAATATAATTATCGCTGGAACCTTGGAGTTACTGTAAATATATTTTTTCCAAATATTTTGAAAGCTGTTCACCAAGCTCCATAAAAAGCTGCTTTCTTAAAAAAACTATTTATGAAACGAAAAAGGTATTAATTTTATACAGGTATAATTTGTTTCCTGTTGTTTTCTTCTCTGCTCTGTTCTGCATGGTAGAAAAATCTCATCAGAAATGTCTTATGCTCCTGACCCAGCTCCCTTTGAAAACTATTTTGTTATCCTTCAGCTCCTTAAAGGAAAAGATGAAAGGAAAAATATGGATGTGTTTCTAATGAGGATAATGAAAGTTGAAAAGCAAGAGAGATAAAGACATTGGAGGCAAAGTGAAAAGTGGATACTGATAGATGCTCAGCAGAGAAAGGTGGAAATGAGGATTTTGTAAACTGATTTAATGACACTTTACTGAAGAACAAAGATTCTGATGAACAGTGCTGAAAGCAGACACTCCAGATTTCAGTGGGAATCTGAAGTCCATGTGAAGGGATTAAATTGATTAGAGACAATACTATATAAACTTCTAGTGACTTTTTTGACATAGTGCTTAATCTACTACTGAGAACTGAATAAAAACATTTTGATATACAAAATATTTCTGACACCAACCTCAAAATATAGTGCTCAAGGGCAACAGAGATCAGCGCAGGACTTTTCTAACAGTTGTTTTAAGTTGGTTACACTCTTTCTGGAACAGGCCAGAAGTAAATAGCTCTCTTTAAAAAAAAAAAAAGAATTGAATGTTTTGTTTCCTAAGGGGTTACACAGGTATTTTTTAATTCTGATTTAATTCTGATTTTCCTGAATCTCATTTGGCTATTTTGCAGTGTATTTTCTCAAACAAGAATAGATATTATCTGGTAAATGGTGAGGATACAAAGCTATTTGTGAAGCTAATTCCTCAGCTTCTCAGACTGAATTTGATGAAGTAGCTGACAGTTTATTGGCTGGAGGTGGTTTGCATGATTGTTGTTTCCTTCATTTTGCTTTGTTTTGTTTTCCTTCCTCTCTTCATATGCTCAATCTTTAACAATTCAGCTGCTCTCTATACTGATATTTTATTTTAATCTGACATAGATCATTTGACGAATAATCATACTGGATATTAGATATTTGGACTATGCAATGAAATCATTTGAATATAGCAGATTTTTTACTGCCCTGAGTGTAATATGAACTATTAATTACGTATTGTCTTTCTTATTTTATCAAGCTGTGGACTTAATATAGTAAAATTATCTCTTGTTGTCTTACACTAGAAAATGTACAACAAGCTTGATGAAAGAAAACACATTTTATAACCATGGTAACTGTCAGTAACATGTGTAGATTCGTCTCTCTGATTTCTCTATGAAGACTGAAAAATGTTATTAATTTTTTGTTGATTTTTATTTTTCTGCAAAAGCAGAAAAGGGAAAATCAATGATAGACATAATTTTAAATCACATATGGCTAAGCATTTAGGAATTACTGGCACAATGAATGTGGCAGGCAATAAAAATATTTAGATTCAAATGAATTTGTCAGAGATGGAATTAGCCTTTCCATAAAACTGGTTTGTTTCTGTAGTGTTTCTGCAAACATGCAAAAATAACACCTCTAATGATACTCCCTGAAAAACTTTGATGTATATAGTTCTTTTCAAATGTTTTCTGAAGAGAATCTGATACCCCTTTCTCAAACTGCATCCATCTGACCAAAAACCTGAGATTTATAAAAGATAAAAGTCTTTGAAAGATGATTCTGATGGATTACTCTGGAATCTGGCAAGTGTCGATTGAGAAAGGCAAGATTACTGCTTCTTACTGTAAGACTGCTACAGGTATTTCAGTAATATTTTAGAGCAGCCAGTCATTAACACATGAATATTCAGTAAACAACATACTTGTGCTACTGTAGGTGAGAGTTGTAATAGTCTACTCGATTTAAATTCAAAGAGAGACAGGTAAAGGGATTTTTCTTACTCTTCATCTAAGCATGGACTGTCTTTCTGTAGACGGTTTTAACCCCATGTGGAAGTTGCTCTTGTGATGGGTGAACATTCTGCAAATCCCATCATAGGAAGACACTAAAATATATTTGCTCTCCTCTGTTTTTGGTAGATCAGACTTTTCCCTAATACTTCCTGTTGAGCTATTTCACTACATCAGCCATTCTTCTCCATGCCTCCATCTCAGTGCCTTTGTCCACACCTTTCCCAAAGCTAGGGAGAGATGATGTTTAATGAAATTTTACATATCCAAACAATGAGATCTGACTTTATTATGCAGTGCTTCCTGTTCCTTCAAATCTGATTCTCTGCCATCCAAAATAGAAATGAATCTCTAATCTCTGAAGCTGATCTCCCACAGAGCATGGATCTGCTTTCAAGAGGCCAGCCTCACTGCCAGAGAAAAAAGCCATAGTTTACTAAAATACAAATACTGATTGCAAGGCACTTTTTATCAGAGATAGCACTTCAGAGGAAATGATAGATGCTGGGTGACTCAGCACTTGGTATGGAAGTTAAACTCTGTAATGTGAACCAAATCTGAAAGCCTTCTAGAAATCCTCTGGTCAACAAGCACATAGAGCTTTAGAACCTCTGTTTCAGCTACCTCTATTATGGAAATGTGATTTCAGTCACAGAGCAGAGATGAAGGCCATAAATGTGCAAAAGATATCTTTCAGATACCGCAGGGCTATTTTACAAATTGCCTGGCATTATAATCTTGTTGCAACTGTGTTACTGGGGCATGTTCACCTGGCTTCCTGTTGTAGCAGAGAACTCCAGGAGGATGGAAGGCATAATTCCTGCATAACCTTTTGAATTGTGTCACCACCAAGCAGTGAAAGAGTGGTTCCACCCTTCCACTCCTTTGCTTGGAATGAGAACTAATAGATGGATGGCTTATGTTAACTGATTACGAATTCCGTGTGCCTATCTCTGCACTTTCTTCTAGATGATTTAAATCTGTGTGTACAGAGAATTCTCTGTGATCTTTTGGGAGAGTCACAAAGCCTTCTCTTATTCTTCTTGGAAATATTGCAGAAACATTTCTTGCTTCTCAAAGGAATTCTGAAAAACAACCCATTGAAAAACAACCTACAGACTATATAGATGCAGACAGTTCAGGGGAGAGGCAGAAGAAATTAAATTCTTTGTGTTTGGACTTCCAGAACACTACAGAACATTTTTAAAATGTAGAATATCCCACTGAAAATCTGTTTAAAATCTTTTAAATTAATACTTTCATTCTGAAAGACAAGTCATGCCAAAAATAGCATGTAGCTGCTTTTCTTCCTCTGTCTTTGACTCTGCATCTCAATTGGCTGGTTTAGGTTGAAACTGTGAATGTAGTTTGGCTCCTGATTTTAAGAGGGTTTCTGTGCAATCTGAGTTGCATTCTATAAAATGAGAAGGTTGTTTATTCTTTGAAGCAAGTCAGATTTCCATAAATTCCAAAGATTGTGTCTGTCAAAGTGCAAATTTGTGATTAGATATCAATGTATTAGATATCAATGGCTTAGATGTTGCTATCTCTGAACATTCAAATGTATGACACAAACACAAAAGATTAATGATTTTAAAATTAGTTCAACATACTATTAATTTGAAGATGATCTTTCTTTGCTGTTTTGACTTTAAACTCCTAGAATCTATACATCTACAGTCTTTTCTTTATAAACTCAAAGATGATAAACTTTTCAAGTAAGATGCTTCAGATTCTTTTATAAACAATTATCTGACAAAAGGAGTTTAGGCTTAAAAAAGAGCAACATATACTTTTGTAAGAATTAGAAAAAATTCATGAGTTGACAAACCTGAGACATTACAGAAGAATATATACTAAAGCATTCTCTATATGTTTTGTTGGATCAACAGAAGATATCCTCATGCATTGTTAATGATCCTATATGTACACCTCTTTACATTCAGCTCTTCATGATGCATTTAGATGACCCTGTCATAGCTAATCTGTGTACAGGCAGTAAAATACATTTTATATTTCAAATGCCATTGACTTCTTTTCCTTCCTGTTTTCTTCTAATATTTCTTCAATTTATCTTTAAAATATCTGGTCTTATCTTTTCGTATAAAACATTGCTACATTTGAAAAAGGTCTTTTATTTGAAAAAGGCCATGTTCTTATGTTGTTTTTAATATGTAGTGCCTTCTCATATTTTTTAAATCCATGTGTATTTTCTGATTTAAAGTGGCATTTTGTCCACATTGATATGAAGAATGTTATTAAACAGGGAAAAAACCCACCAACTAGAAAAGAATCAAAGTTTTTTATGACTTCTCCATGTTACACTTAAAAAATATGTCAGAGTATATAAACAATAGCTGCCTGGAAAAGTCTGAAAAATTCTCAGTGTGAGCAGAGGATTAAATCATTTAAAGGGTAGGAAAAAAGTGTTCCTAAAGCTATGATAACTGGATGTAAGTGGGTCTTTTAAGTATGTGGACAAAGGAAAAAAAATGCATAAATGCATATGTATCTAGGCTTTGGAAATTTATAGTCATAAACCTAAGTATCAAATAAATGTTCCTAAAGTGGACTCTTAGCTATCCACTGATGCAGCCCAGATTAGATTTACTTTGATGTCTTGGGGTGACTTTATGATTATCCCATATTCGTCTCCTCTATGCCAGGAGAAAAAAAATCTTGTGCTTTTNTGTTGGTTAAATAAATAGTTCTTTTGGGTTTTTTTCCCTTTCACTTTCCTTCGAGGAAATATTTCTTTCCTCGAACCTGGTGGGAGAGGGTGATTGCGGCCTGTTTTTATCAGAGGATATTTATCCTTCTGAATATATTTGTTCCAAACCAGGACATTTGAGAATAAATATTTTCCAAAAATGAAAAAAATCTAGACTAAGTATTTTAAATTCATGACCATTTGAGCATGTTTTTTCTGTTTGCAAGCTATCAGCGTATTGTATTTCTACAGATAAGTTATATGCACTGTCCCCAAATTACTTAAGCATATTCTAGATATTTGTCAGAAAAACGTCAAAATCAAGCATTGTAGCTTGATTATGGCTTACATACCTTAAAGCCGGAAGACTTCCAAACATCTAATTAAAGCAGAAAACGTCTAATAGAAAACTAGCAAACACTTAATACGAGAAAGAAACTCACAACATCACAGAAAAGACAGAAGACTAAAGTGCTTTTTACAGTAGATTTCATAAAAGTGACAATGTAACACAATTAGACACAACAGGGAGTCACAATGCATAATAGAACATTTTAGTAGTGACAGTAAAGTCCATACAGATTGGGTTCTGCATTGGAGCAGAGTTTGACTTGAATGAAAGTGAAACAGCTGACTGCTGGGATTAGCTATTTTAGAATTTGTCTTGTGGACCATGATTTGCTTTTGGAAAAATTTTACTGAAACTAGAGACGTTAGCAGTCATTTTTCATTATTTTAAGAAACACTAGGAGCTCCAAAAGAAAAGACCTGTGTATGATGATGTCCTAAACAAAAGTACATCTGAAATTTCTCAAAATTTAAAACTATATTATTAGAAGGCTTTACTGAGCACTTGTTTTAGGAAAGAGTATTGTCATAGTTTAACCCCAGCTGGCAACCGAGCACTACATGGCTGCTCACTCACTCCCCCACCAACAAGATGGAGAAGAGAATCAGAAGGATAAAAGCTGGAAAACTCATGGGTTGACATAAAAACAGTTTGATAGGCAAAGCAAAGCTGCACACAAAAGCGAAGCAAAAAAAGGAATTAATTCCCTGCTTCCCATGGACAGGTGTTCAGCTATCTCCAGGAGAGCAGGGCCCCATCACGTGTAATGGTGACTTGGAAAGACAAACACCATCACTGCAAACATCCCACTTCCTCCTTCTTCCCTCTACTTCATATTCTGAGCACGATGTCATATGGCCTGGAATATCTCTTTGGTCACCTGTTTGGGTCACCTGTCCTGGCTATATCTCCTCCCAACCTCCCATACACCCCACCTTTCTTGCCAGCATACAAAAAGCAGTACAAAAAGCAGAAAAGGCTTTGGTTTTTGGCACTGCTCAGCAATAAGAAAAATCCGTCTATGTTACCATCACTGTGTTCAGCACAAATCCAAAACACAGCCCCATACTAACCATTGTGAAGAAAATTAACTCTACCTCAGCCAAACAGGAATTAACAGGAATACACTGAATACATGCATTACTTCAGGCATTTCCAAACCTTCAAGTGGTGGTGTTTGGGACAAGTGCTGCTTGACAGAATTTTGGCTGCTAGAGACAGAATATTAAAATTAAATTAATTAAAATTTTCCTTTTCACTGGTCGTTCCTGTGATGAGAAAACAAGATTCTAAAATGAATTCTCAGAAATAAGTAAGACCATGTGATTGATACTCCATTATCAACTTTCTATCTGAGTCAACTTTCTATCTGAAAGCGTATGCAAACTGCTGAATAGTGGGCTAGCAGCTTCAGTTAAACCAGAGAATTCTGTTACTGCTTAAGTGTCTTTTTTCATAACTATTTTTTCTATTATACACCCACTCACAGGCAAATAAATATTAAGGATGTAAAACTAACTTTAGTGCTTTATAGCTGAATGTTTTATGGCCAGTGTTATTAAAATCAGAAATTTCACTGTCTCTTCCATTCAGAGCTGAAATAAACTATGGTGCAGATACTACCAAAGAAAACTGTCTTAGAGCACATATATTAAACAGAGATGCTACAGATAAAGTATGATGCAACGTTTATCCATTTTGACCATCCTAAGCATTGATGGAAGGTGCTCCTAAATGGTGAAAAAAGTGAGAATAAAGACATCTAAAAGTTTTAAATATGTACTTCCTAGACATGGCCTGATCTGGTAAGCCATGAACTTTAGGTTAATTTAAAAACTCAATTCAAGTATGAATTTTCCTTATCTGTCTCTTCCTTGGTGTCTGATTGCAATTAAATATTCCTCTCCCACCAGAAGAGAGCTACAATTACCGTAGTAATGTATTCAGGTTTTTATGTCACACTCATCTTGAACCTTTCCAATAAGAAATGTGATGATGAATTCAAATATGGTCTATCTCATCCTCTCTCAGAAGAAAGAATCCTATGTGTAGTGAAGTGATTTTTGCTGCCTTATTTATGTTTAATATGTGCACTGTACTACAGGAGTTTATAGTGGAGAAGTGTACTTTTCATCTGAAAGAGGTTACATGGTGATATTGTCTATGCATTTCTGAGTTATCTCGAAACTGTTATTGTGAATAGGCAGTTATCTGCGGAAAAAACAAAACCTTGCAACAAAATCTTTTACTCTTTTTTTTTTTAACTGAGATATGTACGGCTGAATTATATAAATGTTCTGAAAATATGTATTTGCAGTTTAAAATAGCAGAATGCTTGAATGATTAAACCATGCCCATGGAACCAGTGTTTTCAAAATCTTTATTCTGAAATATATTAAGTACTGTACCGCGGAAGACAGTTCTTCCAGGAGCAAACTAATGCGGTGGCAGAAAATCAGCTTTTATAGCATTGTCAAAGTATTTTCAGCTATACTCAGTTTTACAAGCTGATACTGGCATGAACATCAGAATACACCTGAACTTCAGGACTTTTTTTATTATTATCTATTCTTCTGTCTATGAGAAGGAGAGAATTACATGAGAAATGTAGCAGTTAACATTATTTTTAATAAGGCAAATCCTCCAGGATTCTGTCATGGAATTTGTTTCTGCTAGCAAATACAAGATTTAAATTGTGCTACTTTCAAGCATTTGTGTAAGATAAAATTAGTGCAGACCCTGGAACTAGCCAAAACAATGGAAAATGATACAGCTAAATTGGCACAGTGGTGTTTCTGAGACTGTTTTTTTTAAGTGGTGGGTGCCATAATATCACAGTTGCTGCACCATTCTCACACACAAGCTGGTAGCTCCTTCTAGCACTTTCTGGCACACCCTTTCTGGATATGTATCATGTCCATGTGACGTCATCTGATAGGTAGTTTGGACACTCCTGTTCTATAATTCCTTTTTGTAATATAGGGGAGATGAAGTCCTGAATTCTAAAAGCACGTATGAGCCTCACTTCCACTGAAATCAATGTAGATAGTTCTGTATGCTCTGAGTTTCTTACACGAAACCATTTGACCAACACAATAGAACATTTGTGGAAGAACGGGAAACTTAAACTGGAGAGACTATGCAAGATAATTTTAAGCCTTATTTCTGACCTAAAATATATTAGTATATGGAGGTTTTTTTCTATGATCATCACACCTCTATATACATGATTACTTTCTGAGATTCTGTCCTGTTAAGCACAGGCCTATCACTCAGTCATTTTGTGAAAGTACGAGAGCAGGAGCAGAGTTTAATCATTAACATGATGTGGATTCTGCCTCAGTCCTATTTGAACTGCATCCACAGGCAGCTGTTTGTTCATTAGGGAAATTTCTTTAACTCTTTCTCCAAAAAGAAGAATATAAGATTCATTTACCTCAAACTGTGAGGGTTGGATAGGGTCTTAGACAACTTCTTTTGGCTCAGTCACTAGAGGGTAGTTACTGATGA
Source organism: Calyptomena viridis (assembly GCA_013390005.1). NCBI lineage: Eukaryota > Metazoa > Chordata > Aves > Passeriformes > Eurylaimidae > Calyptomena > Calyptomena viridis. The sequence continues at coordinate 18,548 of WEIV01019319.1, read as the reverse complement.
ACAAATTTTAAGATGACAAATAGAGTTGACACGAGAAATATGGTTATTTGTTAAGTACTGATGCTATTAACATCATGGTGGCTTTGTTAAATTTTTGTCAAAATCTAAGGTGTCAGAAAACACAAGTGCAGTTTTCAATAAAAGCATAATTTTCAAACCGTTTTTTTCCCTCACCTGCAGAGTGACAAGTTGCACATCACAATGTGAATTCTAACAGATGATATCTTTGTTCTGGAACACTGTTCAAATATATAGATTAGAATTACTCTGGTGGGGCACAAGTATTGGAAACTCAATCAAGTTGTTCTGTTGCAGCAGCATGCTAAGGCTGTGATTTTTAAGTAACTGAAGTAGAGGGTGGATAGGAGAAGAAATTATGCAAAATAAACATAAAGAGCACCAAACTATTACTTCATGGCCTGCTCTTCTGGGAAACAGGTTTAGAGATAGTGATACTTCTTTCAGGGAAATTAATGTGTGGAGGGTTAATGATGGAGCTGAATGCAGCTGGATGCTATTGCCAGTAATATCACACCCTTCTGCATTATAGAGTGTGCTGGCACACATCTCTGCATTATATGGTGTTCTGACAGAGCAGCACTCTTTTCTTCTGTAGATTGTGGGGGTTTTTGGTTTTGGTTTTTTTGTTTGTTTGTGTTTGTTTTTGTTTTGTTGTTGGGGTTTTTTTTTGTTGGTTTTGTTGTTTTTTGTTTGTTTGGGGTTTTTTGGCCATTGGTGAAAACCATGAGAACAGCCACACCATAAAGAGAAATGAGCCATCACCACAGGGAGTGCTCTACACATTAAGTTACCCAAATAATACTTTGTGGGTTTTTTTTAAACCTCACTTTGTTTTGGAGCAAAGGTCAGCTTTCTCAGCAACCTGAAGCTAACATTAAGGGAAATGATGTAACTACTGTCATTGGGTTATTTCTGCACAGATAACCGAGGAAAATAAATCTAAGTGTCAAATAAATAACAGACTCTTCTAGTACAGCAGATTTAATTAAAACAATATGCTTTGTGATAGCTATTAATAGCTGACCTTCACCTAGTTTTCAACAGAAAATACAAGGAAGATTCTTTTACCTGATAAAACTGTGTTTTTGAGGAGGTTTTAAGTAAACAGTGTATGTTTATTTAACTTTTATAACCATGTTTCTTTTGTAAGCATACCTATATATATCAATTCATGTATGTACATTTATGTCCCTTATATTATTTAGAACTCATCCTTTTCTGAGAGGTAGCTCTATAACAATTTGTCCATACAGCTTTTTTCCAAAGGGTTACTCTTGTAACCATGCAGAAACTCTTTGGGACAGAGCTTTACAATGCCATAATGATATTCTTCTTATTATTCATTTAAAAAATGTAATTAATTTGACAAGTTTTCTGATTCACAGAATCACAGAATTAACTAGGTTGAAAAAGACTCTTGATATCATCAGGTCCAAACTATCACCTAATACCACCTGATCAACTAAACCACGGCACTAAAAGTCTGTGTCTTAGTGCAACAAACTGAGAAAAGCATAGTATTATATAAAGAACAGTCCTGAATCTACTGAAATGTGGCTACTACTTGTTTATTATTTGAGATCTAAATCATATTAGAGGTTTAATAAAAAGGCAGAGAGTGAGTTATTGATGTACTTCTAGAAACTTATAGAAATTAACCTACAAACTTCGAAGATAGATCTTCAGGTTTCTGCAGGCTTTTAAAGAGTGTGTAGACCATATATTTTTATGCATCTGTCCTTACAATCATGATGTGCTTGCCATTTTAGATCATTCTTGCAGACTGTATTTTTTAACAGGTTAAAAAACCCCAGAATAAACCAAACCCTAAAGTAGCATTTCCTTTTATATTTGCCCATCTTTGCCTCTGTTTTGGGGAGTTTGACATCTATCAGTAATTTCAGGTATAGTATTTCACAGAGTCACAGAATATTCTGATTTGGAAGGGACCCACAAGGATCATCCAGTCCATCTCTTAAGTAAATGGCCCATAAAGGGATCAAACCCACAACCTTGACATTATTAGCACTGTGCTCTAACAAACTCAGCTAATCTCGGGGACTATTCATAAAATAAGAGATACGGTTTTCCAATCTTGCAAGATGTTTTGAATTTTAAAATTCACTTATCCAAATGAAAAAGTCAAAATCCATAACAAATATATACAGTAAATAACTTCCAAGGAGGAAACATGGAATTGTATTAAAGCAATGATGCTTAAATAATGTTGTGCCTGCTGGTATCTAATCCTGTCCTTATGACAGCATCATGTAATTTTGAGCAAGACATTTAAACCACATATGGACATCTGGAATCTTGCAACATTTCACTGAGGTTGAGTTTTGAAGGTGGAAGGATGCTAATGCTTTGTACTCTGAATTTTGTCACAAGCTAGTGCATGAGTTTGACTTCTGCACCTCAGTTTCCTATCCTCAAAACTGGAGTAGTATCACCATATTCCTTACAAAGGTAGTTGTAGATTAAGTACTTCCATATCAATGTAGCACTGGTATGCCCTCATCATGAACTTCTTAGAGTAGTCTGTGAAAAATTAATCATAGCTCCTGTTTGGAAACAAGGTTTGAATTGTATGAAGTAAAGCCTTGGGTCACTCACTGAATAATGAGGGTAAAAGAAAATATTGATCATCATATTGATCACTAAGTAAGTATCATATATCCATGGCCTGTAGTGAGACTGAGGTCATGTGTAAAATATGTTGTGTAATGGTGTAATTGAAGATTATAACATAATGCATATGTATGAAGGATAAAATAACCATAGCAGTAGTAACCTGGGATCCAACATTTTTGAGTGATTGAGCACTCAGCCTAATAAGTTCTTTTAACATATTTGTGTGGCTGTATACAATATTTGTAGAGGCATTACTTAACCGTGCATATAAATGAGGGACTGCAGAGAAGGAGAATTTGAGAAAGAGCCTTTTTAAATTGTATTTGTTATGTGTGCAGCCACAAATGGGCCCTTTAAAATATAACAGAACAATGGGGTAGAACTCAATGGAATTAAAGTATTATTTCATTGAATCACAGAGTGATGAATCAGATTCCCTGGGATTTTTTGACAATTGAAAAAATGATAGTCTGTGTCTTGGTTTAAGACAACATATTCCAGAGGGTGGTGCTTACTGAAGTAGAAACCCCTCCCTCTAATCGGTAATTATTCAACAATATTTAGTGAAGATACTCTATAAAAACTTATCATATTTGATCACATTTTGTATAAATATGCTTTAAAGCACAAAATTTGATTAAAGATTTATTTTCTCATTAGGAAGTTCACTTAAGTCCCAATTTAGTGAAGAGAGTTCTTGGTTAATTAGCTAAATTTTAAGCATATGCTTAGGTCACATTGACTTTAATAGAATTTATGTACTCATAATCAAGCATTTATGGACAGTTTCCTTAAATGAATGTCATGAGTAACTTGTGCATCTCTAATACCCAAACCCAGATTCTACTCAATAAAGTCATCATGAAGCCTCAATATGAATAAACTATGTGTTACTTTTATGTTGCTCTTTAAGCAGGAATATGCAAAAATCTGTTTGTTTGCTTTAAGGAAAACTCAAACAATCTTTTTCACTGATGCTGATCTATTTTATTAAAACAAAGTGGATGTACATTGCCAACATATGTTGAAATGGGTGACAAAGCTCAAACCAAAGAGACTAAAATAGAGATTAAATAACTTGGGAGACCCTTCATTTTAGCTCTGCTACATGGTGATTAACAATGAATGCAAAGTCTAATGATACTAAAGACTATAAATAGGATCTTTTTAAAGAACTGTACCATTAGCCTCATTTTATTGACAATCAACACATGTATTGATATACCATGGATAACCTTGGACTTCCTCATCCGGTATGAAAAGAAAAATTCCTGCTGCAAATGCCTTTTCTGCTGTCCTTACCTATTCTGCTAAGTATTGAACTGGCACCAAATTGCAAGTAGTGTCACTGACAAATACTGCATTTAGAAAGGCTGATTTAACAAAGTAGCAGAGCAGCAGGCTGTGACAGCAGTACTAGGAGGATTTCAAAGCATTGTTAGACTTTCTAAATCTTTCCCTTATCATCTTTCCAATTTCTAATTTGCTCACTCATTCAATGCAATCTCTTTTCAGAAGTCATTCTGTTTCCCTTTCTGGAAGTCAAGTAGTAAACTGGAGTCATTCCCTGCTGCACTTACCTTGGTTCTTTATTTTTTTGGCACATAGATATTAATGACTTATTCAAGGTATTCCAGCACTTAATTTTCTGTATTTTGGGCAGAGTGAAAAGCTGCAATAGGCTGTAGAAGTATGTAATTGGCCTTCATATGCTGTCAGTCCTCCTGCTAGATGTGCCTATGCCAAACATGAAGGTGTAAGCAGGAGAGAGGAAAACTAATCTGCAGAAAGCATCTCAAATTCAATTAGAAATGTTTGGTACGATAGAAATTATTGGAGTAAATTCCAAGCTTTGTCATACTGAAAGTCTGAATGCCAGATGCAAAGTGATAATGTTTGCAAAGGTTGATTCATCATAGGAAGTAGCAGTCAAGATACTGGTGACATAACCAAGAAAACAGAGAGATGGTTTAGTGTACTAAACTGTGCAGAGCACTTGGGAAGGTGGTTGCAGAAGATATCAGCAAATACATCATCAGTGGCATACATGAGAATCTGGAGAGAAATGGCTGCTGGAGTGAGATAGGAAACATGTGAATGGGCAAAACCAGATGTGTTCCTCATGGACTTGATTGTATATCCCTTTTTGTTTCATTGGGAAACAAATACCTTCTCAGCAAGTAGAGAAATATAGTCATGATATAGTCTGCTGAATTGAAGAGAGAACCTGCTAAAAAACCCCACAAACCCAACAGTGATTGGCTTTGAGGAGCAGAAGTCTGTGGAAATAGCAACTGAGAAAACAACTTATGTGAACACAGAACTGCACTTGCAACAACAGGGTCTTTTTGCAAAACATCACTGAAGAGCAGTAAATCATATAAACCTGATTAAACTAGATTCTTGAAAGTCAATGCATTATTCTCTTATAAAAGCCTCTGAATATATACAAACTTTATGGCAGAATTCACTTTAGGAAGGGTGGCAAACACATTTTGGAGGTCAAAAATGAGGATTTGAGAAGATACGTTCTTGGAATTTTGTGTGATTGATTTTGACAGGTGCAAAGCATTGGACTTAGAAAGGAGAAATAAGATACAGGTATTTGAAATAGGTATTAGCTGGCTGTGTAGTTGGATAGAAAAGATAAAAGGCTTATCATAGATCTCAAAATTAATAGAAGCCACTAGTGTGATGCTGTTGCAAAACAGGAAAATCTCATTCTTGAATGCATCAAGAGGATTGTCGAATGCAAGACATAGGAAGTAATCTTTTTTCTAGCTCTTCCTGGCTTTAGTAGATCCTTGGCTGGAGCGGAGTCCAACAACCTGGTTTAGAGAAGATTGTGATAAGTTGCCAAGAGTAGTAAGAATAATAAAAGGTTTAGAAAAAGTGACCTATAAAGAAAAAGAAAAGTTGAAATAATTGCATTTATTCAGTATATCACATAGAAGATTAAGGGACATGAATTTCTTCCATTAGGTAAAAATTGTTGTAATGGTGGTAGTGAATAATTATTCTTTGTGATCACAAGGTCTAAGACAGTGACAAACCAGCTGAATTTTCATCAAAGACTTACTTTGGATGCCAGGGAAATTTTTGAAAGCCAAAATTTAGTGAAACAATATGAAAGGATGATTGCATAGACTGTTGGGTTTCATTATTTTTGTTGATTGGTAGGTTGGTTGGTTTTTTCCAAAGTCAGTGCATATTATTCTAGTGTTTGTCTAAGTGGTTTTTATCTTGCCTGTGTGCGGGTGGGACTTCAGCTCTGAGACTTCTAAGATTCTGTGCTTAAATGACTGAGAAATTCACCAACTACAACAGAAATTTTCTACTCAACCAAAAAGCAGAGAGGCTATTAATCAGGGTGTTTTATGGAGAACTCCAGTGACTAATGAATTCTTAGTAAAGACGAATGAAAATAACCTGCCACTGTGAATGACATTCATTGATTATGAGAAAGTTACTGACTAGCATCAGAGAAAGAAAAATGCTGTACTGAAAGCTACCCAAGCATAACAAAACACTATCTGCAGTTTCTGAGAACAAAGTGGGCTGCACTGGGGGTGACACAGATGAGAAGGAATAAAAAGAGAGCCCAGAGCAGTGCTTTTTTTTATCTGCAGTCTACTAGTGGTACATTTATACAAAAGGACGAAAAAGATCCACACAGTGTGAGGATGCAGTGTGTGAACTTGGATGGGTCAAAATATCACTCCTATCAACAAAAGACAGGGTGCAACATCCCACATACAGCATAATAAAAGTCCAGGTTCAAACAGACTGTGAAAAGGGAGTTTGGGAGGAGAGGGGGAAGAAAGAATGTTAGTATTTTGCCAAAACCCATGTAGATATGACTTAAAAAACAAAACCCTGACAAGACTGAATGCTTATTGCAGATAAATTTGAAAGAAATTTGTACTCTCTTATTTTATGCTTAAACTTTGGCCAAGTTCCTTTGAAAAGGTGGAAAGTGAAGAACTACCAAGATATCTTAATTTCCAAATATAATTTCTTTTCGCATTGGAAAAGTTTTTTGTTTCATCACGACCATGAAAGAAAGATCAGGTGCTTTTCTTCCAGTGAAAACATCCTTTTCTCATGGGTTTCTGTAACCCCAAATACTAGGATAGATGTTCTTTCTCAGTTTTCTGGATACTTCTGCATTATAAATGACAACATCTACAGCTGCACAGAGCAGGAGAAAAAGTAAGATTAAACCAGAAAAGTGCACTTTTTGAATGGAAGAAAAAAAATGAACAAAAGATGTGTAAAATCTGAACTCATCAGAAATCGTAAGAAGAAAGTCGAAATACCACCACCACCTGCTGCACTACTCTGTATTAGCATTTCTACTTCTCTATTAGAATGTATTAAGAAAGACATCGCAACAGAACTGGGGTTACTTACATGGAAAATGGAATAAAGTGTGGTCAAACAAATAATACTGCAGGCTTATTGTGATCGCAGCAGTCAGGGATGAAACCAAAGAAATGGGAAGAATATTACTATTGTGTCAATAAATGTAACTAAAACTGAGATGATAATTTTATTCAGAATATGTATTTCCTGCTTGCTGGTGTCTGTCTCAAAAATTTACCTTTCCAGATGATGCATCTCATATTAGTTCTCTTCTAGTTCATTATGTAGTACATTTCCATTAGAGACAAGCAGAAAAAAAACCCCAACTGTATTACAAACAACATCAATTCTTAGCATTAAGAACAAATTAATTCGAAGAAAAATGTGTTAGGAATGCTTTGTCCTGGTTATTCTAAATTCCAATTGAATTGTCACAAAATCTTTAAATCACCTGTGTGGAAGAGAAGTGTCTGCTTGTTTGCTTGTTTGATTTAGTTATAAGCCTATTTTTACTTTGTTATTCTTTGCTAACTCAAAAATTTGCTTGTGTATAAAACATTAACTTTGATGTGTGGCATACGACCTTTCTCTAAAACATGTGAGTGGCAATAAAAGCCTGTGGTGGCAGAACGGAGAGGAATACATGTTGCCCAGGAAACACTGTGGGTCTTGTGGGGCTGCTGTTGTCAGGCTTAGCTGCCACAGCCAAAGGACAGTGCAAAGCAGCTGCTTCCCACTGTTAATCCTGAGGTCAGGCTCCTGGGCAGAAAGATGGGATCCTGGGCCACCTCCTGCCCTGGGATCTACTGCTGTATCTCAGTCCTATTCAGCCACACTGCCTCAAAGTCTTTCCTGCACCTAGCAATTGCCCCATTGGTCCAGACTGTGTCTCCATGGTCCTGTCCAACCATCTAAGGGCTGTGTCTGGCCCTTGTTCCCTTTGCTGGACCTGATTCTGTTCCCCCACTTACATATATCCTGGCCTGTTGCTCAGCAGAACAGACTGCTCAGGGTGGCCGAGTGCCTCAGATTCTATCAAACAGCAGTGCAGGGTTTAATGGCAGAAGTCCTGTCAAGGCGAGGGGACCTGTGACTGCTTCTGAGGGTTATATTCAAGACTACATCCTCAACACACCTCAACCTCCTGTCAAGCAGGATCTAGGCACACACCAGTCATCCCAATCATCCTTGTTGGTGCAAAAAATGATCCTGCACACTTGGCTATGTGAAAGCTGGAGTGATCACTGATGGCAGCTGTACTAGCCATGGTCTTGCATCAGGCATGGGACTAAGAAGAGATCTTCACACAGGATTATGTCCTGATGCTAGGGACAAGGTGTTTGCAAAAAGTTGGACCCATGATCACAGTAAGAGTATAGATGGGAGACCTGGCACATGGAAAGAACTTGACAAACACCTTAAGGAAGCCTTGGGTAGTTCATAGGATTGGAAGGTCAATGCCTGCCTTTCCCTTAATTCAGTGGTAACTTCTCCATCAACAACAACTATTGCAGACACTGCAGAACAGGTGTCAGAGAAGGCAAATGGGCACCAAAAGTGTGCAAAACTGTGGTGAAATATACACAATCATAAGGAATAGTTGTATAAGGTTTAACTGTCTTCAAAGGATGATTTATATTGCAGTGGCTTGGAGAAAAGTATGATGAATAAGTTAAAACTAGTTAGTTTCTTAATTCCTTACAATACTTATTTCTTATAAGCGGCTTGGAAAATTATTGATTAAACAAACAAACAAATCCTAGGTTGATTTTTGCCTGGCAACTACTCCAGCCCTAAATCAAATGTTGAATCTGAGGCAGCAGTGTACTTACCAGCCTCAGGTCATGTCCTTAATGCTCAATGAAAGGGAAACCTGTTTCTCATTCAGTGATTGCTCAGCTATAATAAACTGCTAACATTTTTTAATTTGATACTTTACATACTCATTAAACTCTGGTATCATATAACAGTGCAGAAGGTTTGCCTTTTTCCCCAGAAGCAATTTTCTCCTGAAGCCTAAACATTTCACTGCTGTTCTGCAATTTAAAAGATTGTGGAGACGTGGTGGAATAAATTGCAATATTTATGAAAATAGCCAAAACCAAAGACAAACTTAGAAAATCCCCACTCAGCTCCAGCACATATACTGTTCAGTGGCTTCAAATCACATACAGGGGGAAAGTTTTGAACAGAGAAATTTAAACTATTACAGTCTTTATTTCGACAGGAGGGGAAAAGAAAGCTATAGCATAACTATCTTAAAAACTGATTTATTATGATACCTTTTTCCACACATGCGCAAAAAAGCCCTCAGACCAACACACACAGCCATGTTGAATTTCTTTATCCAGGTAGAGAATATAGAGAAAATACTCACCAAAATTCCTAACATAACAGAGCGACTAATCCAATATTAGAAAATAGGCAGTTAGGCATCAAAGCTTAAACTTTCCGCTTCTTTCAGGTTGTGTTTCTACATGAGTTGGAGGGGGTGGGAGTGGACATGAAAGCTGTGTTAAATCATCCATTGCAAAGGGAAAATAACAAAGAATTCAGGTTAATAATTGGAAAGAACTTTACAATTAATTATGCAAAGCAACAGGACACAAGCGGTTCTAATTTATTGAACCAGGAGTGCATGTTGTGAAGCATAATACTATATGCCAAAGCATATTCAATCACCTGAGGTACCTATTAGTAGACCACTTAGACATGGGCTTATATTTAAACAATTCTTTGCTTCAAAAGCCTTTAGGATTTATTGATGATTTGTACATACTCATTATGGTGACAAGCAGCTTTTAGTGGCAATACAGTGATTATATAGAACTAAAAATAACTTTGTTCCCCCATTGTAGTCTCTTTCTTACCTCAACATACCTAGCGGCTCCTTAAGAATTCCGCATGAGGTGATGACATCAGTGCATTCTCCACTATTTTGTAGATTGTTTTGCAAGCTGATGCCTCTTTGAAGACTGTCGGTCTGTGTCCATATTGCTAAGATGTTTAAAGCTTGAGCCTAAACTCTGTTGTTGTCCACTTTGCAAGCACATTGTTTAGTTTTCTTCATCAAAAGTGAGGTAACTGATTCTCTGGGCAGAAAAGCACAGGCAAGGTGATATGGTAGGAAAAAAAAATAGTTCAAATTTGTGATCCCATCTAAGATAGTATAGAGGAACTACCCCTAGTCATCTGCTGTTAAAAAACAATCATTGAACTTGAGCACTGCTGTCACAGGCAGTGTGTTGGTGGCTTTTTAGATACAGATGTCACTTATCAGAAGTTAACTGAAACAAAATGTATCTCTAAAAAGGTAAAACAATAAAACTATAGAAGTGTAGATGCTGCCTCACGGCTTCAAATATAGCCAAACGCTCTGGAAATGTGTCTCTCTTTCTTTAAAAAAGGCTACAGTACAAGCCCCAAAGTGATCATAGATTGACAGTATCTCTCAAAAGAAGAAAAAAGCAGAAAGAAAATCCTGAATCAGGTGGAAATTAAACTAGAGTAGTGATAGAAAAATAGAGGCCTCGACAGGTGTTTATATAAATACGGGACTGTAAAAGGAAATAAAGGATTGTGGAGACCATACGAAAATAATAGCCAAAAGAAGGTATGAAGCCAAGTGAAACCAAAACACCAGAGCAGAGATAGAAAGGAAAATAGGGATTGAAGAACTTTTTTTTCCAGAAGCAGGTTTTGCTGCAAAGTTGTGATTGAGATTCAGACTGAGAATGATCTTCTACTTATGAAGGATTGAATAGATGACACATGTAGATTAGAATTTTACTATGAGAAAAGATTTATGGTCTCTCTTTAGTCCAGAACCAGCTCCAGCAGTGAATAAGTATTGCTGATACAAAAGTCTAAGAATCCTGTAGTCCAGTCCTTGTATAATTTCTCCTATATAAGTCCCATGTATTTCCTAAACATTAAAGAATTTTCAAAGTTAAAGCTCATCTTGCTTTATCCCACACATAAGCTCCAGATATTCATGTTGTTCTTCTAAACCTCTAATACTTCTTTGAATATTTTTAAAATTTTTACATAAAACAATACCAAGTTTTAGCATGCTCTACTATGCCCTATACTGGTTTCTCCCCAGAAATTTCTGTTTCTTTTATCTGGGAAAAGAAGAAGATTTCTGACAACTATACTTGCAATCTTTTAATACTTCAATTGGTGCCCGAAATTAGCTGTGTTGATTCTGATAATAAATTACCATGTTTGATATGTGAGCATCTAAATTAGCATTTAACTCAGGTGAGGAAGGTCTTTGTGGCAAATTTTTGAACAGTAATCACTTTGGTTTGCAATGTGGAGTTATTTAAGAGTACATAAACTGAACTACTTTGAGATGAATTTAATCAAGCTAATTCCAACTGCTGTGTGGAATTCAGTAACAGTCTGAAGTAAATTGCCAACAAAATGCATATAGTATGGACAGCAGGTTTTAGAAACAGCTGTTTCACTCAATAGATACGATCCTACTGCCTAACAGAAACTGTTAATGCAAACATAATCATCTTTAATCACTTTTCCAGGAATGAAGTTTTTCCACTAGAAATTCCTTTCTGGTTTTGTTTTGTTCACTCCCCCAGTGTATGTCCTATTCTTGACACATCGAAAGAACCAAATCACTAAGTAGAGGTGAAGTAAGTTAGGCACAAGTGAGTGCTATCTAAATTTGTGGGGAGCTCGGATTTGTGATGGAAGAGAGGTGATGAAATTCAATAACTGATTGAGAAAGGGTGCATCAGTAGGTAGAGATGTGGAAAGATTGAATCTCCCTTGAGAAGATGAAAGGACAGTTCAGTAATTGGGAACAGCAAGGACCCATTTGGAGGGCAGAGAGGAAAAATAGTTAAGATAGTATAGCTGTGTTCAAATCTTCAGTTCAGCTCCAATGCACTGAAGCAGTGATCTGAAAATTAAAAGAGAACCTAGTGGGAAAAATGTTGTGTTGTTTTGTGTTATCAAAACACACAACAGTTTTTTATCATAAATGCATACATGTGATTGCTAATTTTTCCTTAAAGGGAGTTAATAAAAGAATAATAACTGATCCTCTGGTTATGCACTAAAAATAACTAGTGTTTTGACAAAGAACCTGGGCTTTTCCCATACATTTCAGGTATACCCAGACTGATTGTGCATGCATGACATAGTACTAGGACTATACACTGTAGTATTATTCAAATATGCAAAGTCCCATTGACATAATAGTCAGGGGAGAGTATGGCTTAATGTATCTGTAATCCACATATTAAATCTCTCTAAGTATGATTTGACATGACAGTCCATAATGCTTCCAAGCTTTAACTTTCTATTTTGCCTGTGACATATACTCCACAAATGACAGTATAGGTCTGTCTTGTAGGACTCCATTTATGATCCATATTTTCTATTAAATTTACTTTTTATTTTTATACATATATATGCATGTCTATATGTACATATATATTTCTACAGCTTTTAAATATCTATCCTGACAAGATGGGAATTCAGAGATAATTCCTTCTTCCAGTCTTTAGTTCCCCCTGCTGTGCCTATGTGTTGAAGTTAAGTAACCTTGAAAGGCTTTAGGATGTGTCTGTGCCATCAGCAGGGGAGTAAAAAAGGAGGTGTATACAGGAGCTCTAATACTTAGACTGCAAGCTGCTAACTTCACTGATATGTCACAAATGCCCAGGGAGCCACTGCATGCCATAAGCATCCTCCTGCATTCTCATCAAGCACTCACTAAATATGGTAAGTTCCTATTCTTTAGCACACACTTGCAGGAAGGATCCTGAAGAGTTTGATAGCTGACCCTTTCCCAGAGACCATGGATATCAGTGCCGTGGAGTTAATGGAGCTGGCCCTTGTGGTAGTTGTGTTCTCTCTTACAAAGTCATCTTGGTTTTCTGAAAAGGTGAAGTGGCAACTGCTGAGGAGGGAACTGCACATTTCTTCTAAGGACCTAAGTGCAGCCGAAATGGCCATAACAAGACAGACCTGCTGCTACTGGCGTCTATGGCAGACGTATGTGACTACACTAATAATTAACTTTGAGACAAAAAATGCATAATTGAGGCTGTCTGGTGTCATCTGTGGGTGCTAGAACCTGTCTTCTTGCACTGTGGAGTAAGCTCCTTAATGGTGTGTGCTTTGAATATTTAACTAGGCATGTGATGATTTTTCATCAGGGTTAGCAACACAGTTGTATCTATCATAGGCAGAAGGTGGCTCCAAAAACAGCCCTAGCTAGTTAAAGTTTGTATCCCCAAGAAATTGTTCTTTGAGGTTTCTTAATGGGACAAAAAGGTGGGTCAAGGCAGTAAGCATATGTGTAGGAAGAGGAACCCTAAATAACAAAATCCCATTTGAATTATATTGAAAATAATCTAGTAATCAAAGTTTGTCGTATATAGATACATACACATAAATACTTATACAGAGAGAGCTTGTAAAGTAATTTGAGTGCCATCATGAGTTTAGAGATTCATAATTTTATGACAATGCAATCCTAGTCACTACTTCAGGGTAGGGAGAGAGACGACTCAGGCGAATGTTATTTTAATAACCTTAGCAGATCATGCATTTACATCTCTAAGCCTGTCTCTGTTCACGCTGCCATCCTATCATTAGCTCCACCTAATGCTCCTTATTTAATATTCTTTGTCTTTTCCTTAAGGAATGAGAGCAACTGTCTACCTGATTAAATTACTATAAAGAAAAGGTCTGTCAGTGTTCTTCCTCTGCAGCAGATCATGTGGAGAAATATGATAGTCCTCATTATGCAGCACTCCTTTCACTGGGCCTGATCAGGTTTCACAAAAATGTTCAAATTGCCAATACTCTTTTGCATAGCTTGCCTGTTAGCCTGCTGCTTTTCCACTGGGACTTGTCCCAGACTGCTTCAAAACCTTTCAGTGAACACTTATATTTGTCTTTTTTTTCCACTTTTATACTCATGAACTGAGTGATTTTTTTTATGGTCTCTTTTAAACATTTATCTCCCTGTTTACTGCCGCCCAAGCAACACATTTCCTGAGCCTTGTCTATAGAAAAACGCACACCAGAGACTCTTCCTTTCAACAACTTCTAATTAGGCCGCTGAGGTTGAGGTCTCAGCAAAGCAATTTTAAGGGTAACTTCCTTGAGCTGGCTCCAGTGCTTCCTACTTACCAGAGCTCACTGCCTAAGAAGCTTATCAGCTAACTTCCTGCTGGTGAGACACTTGCCAATCATCTGACATTGCTCTTTTACTATATCAATGAGCTGGACTGCTGTTTTGAGAATAATAAGAATTAGAAAGAGCAACTGACCTTGTACAAAGGAGTGTTATGACTTGCATGCAGAACACAGCCGCTGTTGCAAGTAGTGATTCCACTTCTAGAGCACACACAGTATTAGGTGAAATATTGCTGCTTCTGCCTGGAATCCACACAAAGCTGGCCTTTGCACAGCCTGTCTCTTCTGGTTCTTGGTGGTTGCCTTGAAATTTTTAAGGAATTTTTCACTTTTCCTGTAATGAAGAATTGTCCCCTTCTGTTTTCCCCCCCCCTCACTTCACTGACAATGTTATTTTAAAGACAAACAAATTTTCTGGTATGTTGTTCTTAATTCTGCTTTTTCACAAAATGACAGTTCTGTCAGTGCAAGAAACCTTACACTTGGACAGGTTTAGCAGTATTTAGCAATAAAGTTGTTTTGGAGACCTTGGGATTGGGCATTGCCTCATTTAGCCCATAAGTGAAATTAGAAAGTTTCCATCTTTTTATTGCAACTTGGATAAAAAAAAATATAGATTTTTGGTTTTTATTCTATTTAAGCAAAAACCTTACACATAGAAAGCATAAGATTTTTTATTTCTTCTACTCTTTCCCAAATCTTTCCCTCCTTACTAAAGAGTAGGACATAGTTACATCATTATTCCAGCTGAACCTAGTGTATTTCTTCCATTAGTCAGTAAAGAAACTGCAGGGAAAACACACAAAAAGGTACATTTGAATCTATATTTGATATGGAATAAAAATGTTCATCCATGCAGGCTAAGATTTTGCAATATAGATGTGGGAAAGAAAAAACAAAACAAAAGGATAACTAAGTATGGATCCACAGTGCTCTCTCCTTACAGAGTTGTCTGTAAAAGAGAACCTGCGTTTCTACAATCTGTGAAGGATTCTAGAGGTTTTAAATATAATGTTTAATCTTTTTTTTAATAGTGCTCATTTGAAACTAAAGATTTTCTTAAGAATTAACCAGTATCAACAGTCCTGATGTTCTAAAACTATGAAATGCTGCTGATGAATGTAAATATCTACTGTAAACAAATAGAGTATGTTTACTATTCAATCAGTTTCTCCATGCATTTTCTATAATGATATATTTAAAATAGATAGATTCTTACTGCAAGCATTAACTCACTTTATGGAGCTCTGTACTTTCAGGATTACTTTAATGGAGAGATGAATGATCTCTTTTCTGTGACAGGCATATTCTAAATACTCAGACACTTAGAGAAAGACACAGATAGGACATAACTTTATCCTCTATTTAAGACTTTGAGACAGGGAGGGAGTTTCTTCTTCTGATTTTTCTTCATCCATATGTTAGGCCATGACACAACTCATTTCTGACCACACTGCCTTATGCTTTATTGGCTGCTTGCCCACTCCTTGGGGCAATTTCACAACATGTGTCTTGAGCTCTATTTGATTCACTCCTCTGAGGTTGATTTTGTCCCTTGGTGCCAATGTCTGTAATATAATTGCCTGTGCACAGACTGCTTGCAGACAGAATTCTTCTACTGGGTACATTTTGACACACCCCATGTGGTCCTCATGGTTTGCCAAAGCACTTGCTGCACTACAACCTGTTTTCTTGTCAGCAACAAGTGCCTTCCATGATGTTTGTGGGGTTTTGTTTGTTTCTTCTGCTGTCCAGGCATTATTTTTGTAAATATGTCTGTATATTTTATTTTTTTTGTTCTTGTCTGCAGAAAGGAAGCTAAGGATAATAAAAGCAATTACAGACTTTGTTGGATCTGTATTGCTACTGAATCACAATTAAAAATTTAAAGAGAGAATAGTTTAATAACATTGATTAGATCCATAAAAAAATTCAAGGCACAACAGCTCCCCATTTTTTAGGCAATTAAATTATTCACCCAGAGAGACTAGAACTGCCTTAATTTCCTACTTTGGTATGACAAATTCCACAATATCCTTTAACTAAACCAACAAGTTATTGTAGTCAATGGCATGTTTTAACATTTCTTGTTGAAACCATGAGAATGCACAACACAAAGCTGAAGAATGATGTATTAAAAGTGAACACAAAGCATCACTCTAGCTCAGTGATTTATGCATTCACCTAAATGAAAGAGTGCTTTGTTCAAGACTCTACTCAAGCAGTTGTTTATGCATTTTACCTTCAGTGGTCTTTAGATAAATGCCTTAACAATATAAAATAACAGGGAAGTCACTTCACAGTCAGTACCTCTAAGTCAAGCAAGAGCAGAGTTGTGGGGTTTTTTTGTCAGGATGGTAGTACATGCATTTAAACATCTAAACTCCAAGTTCACTTTACCATATATGTCTTTCTGATCAAGTCTTGTGGATATTACCTACTTAACAAGATACACTTTTGCTTATATGATATGGTCGACATTAGCAGGCATTGTTGATCTCAAATGGGTTTGCAAATACTCTGGGACACTGGAGATCAGACTCTGGTACTCAGAGCTGTAGATTATTTTATTTCTAAAACTCAAAATATTCAAATATGCATTTCAAGATTCAGTCTGTTGCTAGTGTTTTCTTTCTTCTTGAGCAGGAAGGAAATCCTGTAGTGTCATGAAATTTTAGAAACAAAGAATGAAAAAATGATACATGATCACACTGATTTTGTTATTACTGTTTCCGATCCTTGGACAAAATGTAGAGATATAGCAAGTGTAAGTGAAGAGTGTTGTATACCAATATTTTTGATTAAAACCAGTTTTGAATTCATTTGGTATTTATTAAGCTTGATTGTCACCCTGTCTAAGCAGTTTTCTATCTTTCATCTATAAATATATTCATATTTGGAAAGAGGAAATTCTTTCTAGACATGTCTAAGCACCTGTT
>WEIV01019317.1:278878-354132 GCA_013390005.1 Calyptomena viridis | reverse complement strand
AAGTCCTAAAGTATCTCCACGCATCAAAAAAGTAGCCTTATGCAACAAGGACTATGGCAAGCACAGCAAACTAGTAATAATTAGTCCAAGTGCCACGAGGGTGATGACCAGCTTCAGGCACTTAAACATCCCCTTTAATGGTAGGACAGTTTGGTGAGCCTCTAGTTCAACTTTCCCTACAGCCCTTGAGTAGCACTGAAGTCAGGCCTTGGGCAAAGTGTCNTACAGTTTAAGGAAACAGAAGCCCATGACCACCTCCCCCCTTTTACTTTAATTTGCTCGACAACATCTGCCTAATCTACACCTCAGAGCCAAAGAAAGCTTGGGGCAGAGGGGGGAGACAATCTTTGAACTGTGGAAAAATGTGTTTAATCTAAAACAAGCCAGAATCAAATAAAATATCCAGGAGAACAGCCTGTTTCTAAAGCAATGCTAGCAGTCTCTGACACCCCAGCCACTTGTACAGGAGAGATGCAGTCTGTCTGCGTCTGCAACACAGGGCAAACAATTATGCATGTCAAACAACACTGGTACATTTGTAAAAATTAAAGCTTTACTCTTCAAAGAGAAGAACAGGAGGGCTATCATTCTGCTATGATTATGCCACCATTACAGACACACAGAACACCATTTTGAACAAGAAGTCAGAATTCGTGTCCGTCTTGCATAACCCTCAATTTCACTCATGTGCCAAACCAGCTCTGAGCTGGGAGGGAAAGGCTACTCACAGAATCATGCCTGTACTCCATCTGACAGACAGACGCTCGCCGGTCACATCCTGGGACAGCAATCAGTGGTCGACAGACATTTATGTAGTACTTCTTGCGCGCATTTGGTCTTGAATTATCCATGGCATACCAATTTTCACCTCTCTTCTCAGATTTTGCTAATCTGAGCAGGAAGAGAAAATTCTGCTCTAAGAACACATGCTTCACAGAGTCTCTCTAGCTTTATCTGTCAGTCTCAAGAAACAGAGCAACCATAAGGCATTTCAAAGTAACATTTCCCACTCATTTTTAAGTGCTACAATTAGAAAGAATACTCCTTGGAAGTAGAGCACAGCTGACAAGTAATAAGGTTTTATAAGCACAACTATCCCAAAAAGTCAACTTGCATCTTAGGAGGGAAGTCAACTTCCTAGAGGAAAATACTATCTTCATTTCAACATACTTAGAGTTAAGACAGTCACAACAGATGATGTTTCCAGTGCTATCAGCCAGAACACTAAACTAGAATAGCCAAGTTATGTTGCATACGTTACTTTCCTACCTTGACAAGTCATATTGGTCCATGGTGTTTGGATCAGTCACAACACATTCCAGTGGTATTACAGGACAAGCATATTCAGTGTACCACTTGAAGTTGTATGTATAATTATCTTCTATCTAAAAATCAGCAGAATAGGTCAGTGAGGCTTTCCACATAGAACACTGTGAATCATCGCTACTCCTTTATACGTTGATCTTGTTATTTCTCCTTGGTTTTGGGATATACCTTCTCAGACTTATTTGTGTAGGTCTGTCCTGTCATTCATTTGCTGTGTCATAGGAAATACTCTTCTCAAAAAGAACAGGACCAGAGCAATATAACTGCTGTCTGCTGTATTACAGGACACAAGTCCTACCTCTTGTTACTTCTCAGCCTGCTTGGTTTTTTTCAGGTAGAAATATAAGAGAATAAAAAGCACTAGTAATTACATGGTCCAGAGACTACAGAAGAGTGAAG
The DNA here is from genome assembly GCA_013390005.1 of Calyptomena viridis. Lineage (NCBI taxonomy): Eukaryota > Metazoa > Chordata > Aves > Passeriformes > Eurylaimidae > Calyptomena > Calyptomena viridis. Next base: position 352,407 of record WEIV01019317.1, on the reverse strand, counting down.
TAAGAATCTGGATCCAGGCAAAACATCTTACTGTTCAGTGACCAAGGTAAGCTTTATGGCTGCAACAAGAGTGAGATATATCAGGAGAAGTAACTACTTCTTCCAGTCTGCTTTATATCTACTGGATATTTCCACACAAAGCTTTATTTATACTGACCTAGCAGCAATTATTGTTAGTATTTTGGGATGGAGATCCTTCCCTTCTTCATACAGAACTTCTTACCTGATATTCAGGCTGACCTATTCCAGCATCATGGTCACACAGGAAAGTTATAAGGGTAGATCGTTGTGTTTTCTTCTCATCATTGTATGCTGTACCATTTTTGTAGGTCAACTGAATCAGGCCATCATAATATGAAAGTTTGGAATTTGGCAGTCCAAGACTCCAAGACTGATCCTTACTAGAAAATAAAAAGTGCATTTTGAGACTGAACAGAGTGCAAAATTAATTCTGTCTCCAAGAGAAGTTTTTACAAATAGTAATCACGTAGGTAAGTTGATTGAAGATATCATAATAAGACACAATAATTAAATAAGGTTGATTAAACCCAAGTGAGCTAGGATGAAGAGAATGCTGCCAAAAGTAAACTTAAAACATCCTTCTTGGAAAAGGAAAGGAAGTTGTATATTGCTTAGATATCTAGAAAACTTTAACACTCGATTTTCTTCAAACTTCAGACACCCTAATGTTGGGCTCAAACTGGCCTCATATGTGAGGCCTCACACGTGAGTAGTGAAGACCTAACACCGCACAGCAGTTCTCAGCTAGCTTTTGTTCAGGAGTGTTTCTTTACTCTCACTTAACACTGGTTCTATTAGACCTAGCTTGATCATCTTCCCCTGAAAAATATTTTTAGGGTCTGCAGTGAACTGTCCTTGGCTGAAGAGTAACTCAAGAGTCAACTCAAGTACAGCATATCTCTGGTAACAGGCTGACCTGGAATCTGAAGTGTACAGATACTATCTCAGACATAGTTTGTAGAAGGTAACAGCAATGATGCTGTCAGAGTAGCAGTAGACACTGGACACAGCAGTTTTAGCAGTGGAAATCACAGAATAGTTATGGTTGGAAAAGACCTCTGAGATCATCAAGTACAACTAGCACCACCACCATGTTCCCTACTACACCATGTAGTCAAGTCTATATCCACACATTTTTTTAACACTTCCAGGGATGACAATTCTACCATTCCCCTGGGAAGTCCATTTCAATGTCTGACAATCCCTTCCATGAAGAAATTTTTTCCTAATATCTAATCTAAACCTCCACTGGCACAATTTGAGACCATATGGTGCAACATTCAAGCTCTGGAATCCACTTCTGCATAAAAGCAGCCACCACTCATCCCCCAGCACAGCAGTACTTCTTGAGGCCAGCTCTTGGAATCCAGCTGACCCTGAATCTCTGGATTGTAGGTTGGTTTAACACAGCTGCAGCAATTAATCTACAGCTTACAGTCCCTATGGAAAACATAAGGGGGAGCAATAAGCACATTCCATCTGAAAAGTTAGCTGCAAGCAAGACTACATGTCTGCACTTTGCTTGAAACAGCTGGCAATGTAATTACTGTAAATTACATGCAAATTATCCAAATGTATTAAAAGGCAGCACAGTAATTATTTTGCAAGCAAATTGTTCATTGTTGCACACAGACAACTCATCATGCAACGAACAGACCTTCTATTACATACAACACCTAGTTACTCACCTTTGCGTTACCTGGCATGCTGCCGATTTTGTGTGACACAGCTCATCAGGCACACTGCCACAGACATTTATGTAAAACAAGTAGTCCTTAGTATTAGCTATATAGTGCCCATTTTTCTTGGCCAGAGGTGATAAATCAAAAGAGAAGCCTAATCAGGAAGTAATAAGAACTACATCAGTTCAGTTTTGTCCTGCCATCTCTCACAGGTTTTGATTGCGCCAGTCAAACAGCTAGCCCACCTCTCCCTGAATAAGTCTCCTTCTATGTAATTACTGGTCCAGAAGTAAAATGGACATACTAAAAGCATACTTTCTTATGGAGGGAAATTTACTACAGCAAGATACACATTACATATATTTTCCTACCTACACTAGGGGAATATATTACTCATGCTGTTCTGATCTTCCATATGCATATTCATATCCATATGCATATGGAAGATCAGAATACGTATTTAAAACTGTGGGTGCTTCATCAGGCTGAACTCGCTTTGCTCTTGAGCAATCAAAACGATTCAGTGTTGAGACACAAGTTCTGTCTCTCATGACCTTTCAATATGCTGAACAGAAATACATACCAGCCTGAGGATCAGACACTTGGCAGTTATCTCCTTCGGTTTTAGACAGGACACACGCAGCAGCAGTATACCAATCAAATGTGTATGAACATTCACCCGCAGACATCAAGATTGGAGCACTTTCTAGATCACCTGGTATCACGAGAGCAATGTGTTACACAAAAACAGTCAGGCTGTCAATAGGAACTAGGAGTATAAGCCCAGGAACACCAGCTTCTCCCCAAGATCAGACCAAGATTAATTGTTAAAGCCCCTCTTCTCTGAGAAGAACCAAAATTTGTCACAAAATCTTTGTATCCTCCTCCCCAAAATAAAAGTTTAGCCCAGAAGCGAAGATGGAGTGTTCCATCTCTTCCTGAGTACTATCACAATATTTGACAGAGTGTCTGGTTTGATACACAAACCTGGTGTTTCACTACAAAGTAATAGCTTTATTAGGAAGTAATGCATAACCTGACCCTAACAGCCAGTGCACTTGGAGGTTTCAACTTCCTCAGGCTGAGGTAGAAGAACACAGAAGTTTTCTATTTCCCTGAGAGATGGTTGAACTATCAGGCTACCATATCGAGATGAACAACACTAGCTTCTGCAAATGTTTCTGCTTTTCACAAGCTTCCAGCAGTTTAGATACAAACCCTACTTATTGGAAGGAAAAGTATCCGATTTCATTCAGAATGAGTCTTTCCCATCAAGACAAATCTAAGTAAAGAAAGTCCTTTCTGTAGCTTCCAGATGTTTGTGGAATTTTAAACACTTAAATATACTTTAATCATGTTTGGGAGAATCTTAGTTCAACAGACTTACTGAAGGATTTTTAAAGAGTACTTGTACAAAAGGTAAACAGAACTAAATACCTACAATTACATTGTTATCATCCTAGTAAACAAACCACAATGCTTCAAGCTTCTGCACAGAAAGACTCAAAACCCAAAAGCACACGCTAATATTTAGCATTCATGTCTGGACTTATTAGATGAGCTTCAGTTTTTCTCTGGATCAGAGAAAAAGGTGTGGATGTTCTCACCTGGTCTGCACATTAGAGTGATGACAGTTTTGATTTTCTTGTTAGGACCACAGCTGTCTCCATTTGAATAGGTAAGTTGAATATTTTCTCCAACCTTTTTAGGAGAAGATACAAATGTTCCAAGATTCTTACTCTTGTTTTGCTTATCTGTGAAGACAATAAATACATCACTTTTGTTTCTCTGAAAAGAAGTGAAGTTTACACTATTAAGATAATAAGCCTTTCCATTTGCCTAGTTAAAAAGAAAGCCCATCACCAGGAGTTTATTTTTGCCTTGCCAAAACCGTGCTACAAAGCCTGGAGTCCTTTAATTAGAAAAGTCTACTTGCACTATTTTTTCTAGAGTCTTTGAGAGCACAAGAGAAACATGCTCCTGTTTCCTCAACTGAAGGCACTCAGGGCAGCCAACTCCATTTGCAGAGGAAATGCCAAGCCTTAAAAAAGAACGAACAAAAAAATCCTCCAGAAATATGACCAAACAAACCCCCTGACTCACCTACAGAGCAAACAGCAGCACCATCTGGACAGCTGGAAGCTCCTCCTCTCTTCCACACTTTATGGCAGACATTGATGTAGTAATGTTTCCTTTCTACCTCCGAAAAGCTACTGTCCACAGCTTCCCAGTTCTGGGCTAACTCTGAAATACAGAGGGTTGTTAAGATCAAGTCATCTGGCTTAATCGTTCTCACTTCTCCATGCCAAAATGTCTTTTATTACAGAGGACTCACATCTGTGTGATAACCTCTCCTTCAGAGTATCCCCAGCACACAGAAGCCCTAATCCCAGCTGAGGTTGCACCATAAAGCCACAGCTGCCAAATCCTCCGTATTTTGGATGGGTCCAAAGGTGTCCCCTTTGCACAAGTCATTGGGCAGGAACTGCTGAACCACAGTGGACCCTGACAGGCACAGGCTTCCCAGAGAGGTGGTGGATGCCCCATCCCTGAAAGTTCAAGGCCAAGTTGGACGGGGCTTTGAGCAACAGTCTAGTGGGGGGTATACCTGCCCATAACAGAAGGGTTAGATGCATGGTTTTCTAAAGGTCCTTTTCAACCCAAATTGTGATTGTGTGATTTAAAACCACTTAAGATGGCAGCAACCAAGGCAGTCATGGATACGGCTACTTTCATAAGGAACTCATCCTTTTGGGATGAGGGAAGCAAACACCAGCATCCCAGAAATTCACTAAGAACAGCAAAAGATTACTGATGTTCAGCTAAATAATTGCACTAGAGATGGCATGTAAACTCAGGACAGAAGTAACTGAAAGCTATTTTTCACTGCCATACCTGAACTGCGGGTAAGAGGTAACAAGTCATAGTGTTTTCTCTTGTCAGTAACTCTGCAAAGGAGTTCTTCTTTCTCTTTAATACATGCGTATTTTGTATCCCAAGTAAAAAAATAGGTGCAGTCCACTTCACCAGTAAACACTGGCATTCCTCTACCATTGTTACCTTAACATTGAAAACAGATAAATAGATGTTAGGTTTCCAGTGGGAGAAAGAGAAAAGCAAGGAGATTTAAGGATTAAAAATGAGCGAGGAAGATTAAAAAAGTCCTTTTGCTGCACAGGACTCGTGTTTTACTGTTACTTAAGAAAAAAAGACTTTTATACCTCCATCTTCTCAATCATCAGTGTAAATTTAAACTAGTGGTGCTACAACACGGTACAAAATAACCCTGCCAGCCACAGAAATTAGTGCTTACTGTAACCATATTTATTTCTTGTGTTAGCTGTGTCTCAAAGCAAGCGCTCCTTTGAGCATTAGGTCTATTAGCAGGCACAGAAGTCAAACCCTGAGCAGAGACATCACAGCTTGTTAAACTCACCTGCTGTTTCATTGCACTCGAAGTTTATGACAGTCATTCTCTGAAAGCCAGAACTACATGCATCCCCATTCGGATAAATTAAAGTGAGATCCCCATCAGAGTATCTGAGTGAAAAGTCAGTTTTAGATAGATAGACACAATCACGCAGTGTTCTTCACATAACAGAAACCACATTCTTGTTTATTCATTGTCTCACTCCAAGGGAAAACAAATGCTTGTTCAACACTAACTTTAGACATTTCTACTGCAACAAAGGCTTGCATCCACTGATTTTTCTGGTCACTTTTCAGTAGTTTCTATAGAGTTTCAAGAATGCTCTATAGCTACTCTAGGTGTGGTGGAACATGTATTCCCACTAGTTTATTGTGTGGCTATTTTTGCAGGTGGAGGAAGTCATACTTCCTGGAAGATTACGGCAACAAATCTCACATGCTTACAGACAAAAATGGAAGACCATAGATATGTGAATTACTCTGCTTTACAAACTCATGCAAAATCTTGGCCCTCTATGCCACTTGGGAATCTACTGCTTCTGTTACCACTTTACATGGAAAAATCAAGGAGGGCAAGAGGCAGTAACAACGCTACCTGCAACTCTGGCAACAGAGTCGGTGAAAGTCTCTTCCTGTCTAGACAATGGTCTCTGCCAACCTCTGTCTAGACAACAGCTCCTCTGTTTCCTGATGCTATCCTGGTATACTGTTAAGTTTTTCTACCAAAAATGAGCAAAAATACTTGCATTTTGCATCAAAAATTTTTTACGTGAAATAAGGGCATTAAAGTAGGAAACAAAGATCAATCAAATCCAACCAGTTAGCAAGACTAAAGAGCTTTTACACACCGTAGGGTTTGGTTCTGAAATCTTCCTGCCACTTTTTGCTGGTTATTTGAAGATTTTACTTGGCAAGATGAAATGTATTCTGTGCCATCCTTGCAGTGACCTGCAGTGGTTTTCCCACATACATTCAAGTAATAGTAATACTCCCCCTTGTCATCTTTGGCGAAATATGGCGAGACGTAATCTGAATAAATAACAAACAGAAAGTGTTCTAACACACATCAGAACAGACATGAAACTCCAAATGTCTACAGAGGACATTAGTCCTGTCTCTAAACACAGAACTGCAAAACTGGCTAGTAACAACCACAAAAGAAAAATACCATGCTTACCTGAAAACTGAGTAAGTGGTCTTAAATCAATGGAGATATCATGTTGCTCATTAGTCAGAAGACAGGTCTCACTCTCCAGGTAATCCCTGTGACAGGCATACTCAGTAACCCACTCAATTTCATAGCGGCAATTTGTTTTTGCTGTGAGTTTGGGGCCTGCACTCTGATACAGAAGTGAACAGAATTCAAGTTATAAGTAGACTTACTTGAAATATAATCTTTAAATGTCACATTCCTTTAGGATCAGTAACAACTACTTCACCTGTAAATTGCTTAAGACATGCAAACATTTTTTCTGACCTCTTAGAAATAGGTGTTGAGAAAAAATAAAACATGTCTTATAAATGATATGGCAAACTATCAGAATTCTAAACAGAAGTATCAGGAATTAGCAGAAGGACAGCAGAAGTAATAGTGCTTTAAAAAGCACTTTTCTTTAATGGGTTGGGAAAAATGGAGATGTGAGCCCAAACGGCTAAGCACAGCTAGGACTGTGTTTGCCTCAGAGAAGTCTTCAATGAGGACTTCTTGCCTCAATGAGGCAAGTGCTCTCTGAAGGCAAAGCAGACTTTAGACACTGGTGTTTTCACAACTTTGATTCCCTCAGTCCAAATCAAGACTGAAAGACAAAATTTGAGAACTCTTTAACCAGCACTCCTATCAGATGAGCTTTCTGTAGCAAAATATTTTTGCATGTTGTGGGAAAAGCAGTTTTCCTCACTTTGACGTGAAACACTAGAAATCGACTTTTTTCACAAATCTGTATTTCTGCCATCCACTAGAACAACTGGCAGATACACAGTTGAGCATCACGTAAATTACAGGCACAAGTACCATTAGTAATATTACTCATACTATAAGTATGCATAGCTATAGCATGGTATTACAAAGTGACAGTAGACAAGGGCCTATGGTTTGTTCACCCTTTGGTGAAGTATGGTACCTATCTAGGTCAGATGACGGACAAAACATTAAGCCAAGAATTAGCCATATGAGAATTCTTCCTGCACTAACCTGCAAAGAAAAGCATCACTATATGACATGACAGAGCACTAGCAATAGTCACTTTGGCCCAAACTCAAGGCGTGGAGGTAGCCGAAAATACCCAGCATCACATCAAAGTGATCACCATATTGCACTGAAGCTAGGCTAAAATAGTGTCCTGCAAAAAGAGTTCAGGAGCCTGCTCAGTAAGTCACTTTTTCCATGTAATGACACTATTTTTTTTTTTCCTGAAGAAGGACAGACTAATAAGGAAACAAGTTACAGGCAACAGCTATAAGCATGCCCAACCTGACTGATGAGGAAGAGTGTTCATTAGCAAGCACTCTGCCAAGGATTAACAGTACACTAAACCCATCCTAAGCTCAGAGGAAAGCTTTGAACCCGTAAAGGGACAGTACACACCTGGGGAAATTTTATTCAAGTTCTTGTTTACTTCTTAAGTTTTAGAAAACTTTAAGAGTATATTTATGATCTTACACTCTTTACAATCTACAAGCCAGGAATATTTATGTTCTCTTCAGCCCTGAATAAAAGTGAAAGGTAATGCACATAGAAGTCAAGGACCAAACAGTTAACACAAACTAAAACAGCAAAGTTACCTCTTCTCCCCTTTTTGATGGGCAGAAAAAAGTGATTGTCACTGCTGGATTATGGCCTAGGCAGAAATCTGGCTTTTCTTCATCACTATATATTCTCTCATAACTCAACACCAGTCTAGAAATAGAAAACAACAAACCAAAAAGACAATTAGAATACTGTGCACTTTAGGGAAGAAGGATATTCTTGAAAAAACACACCTTACTAGATACTCAGGCAGAAATACCAAAGTAGCCCTGCTCCTGAAAGAAACTTTTATGGAGGTCTTCATTCCTTTAATCTCGCAGTTAATAAAAATAAAGACTAAAACAGTAACAGCAAAATTAATTAATACAGTATCCTCTTGTACCCCAGTTAAGAATACACTGAATGCCTTGTAAACCATACTGTGGCAAGAATTTGGCTGAAAGTCACAAGAACACTGTCAGCTTTGCTCTCTAACTGCTAGAAAGCAGATGGTGTAAAGGTTGTCACAACTTTTGGAAGTAATAACCACTCAGGTTTCACCACATTTCTATACTTTACCATCTCTGTACGTATAAACTCTTTCCATTCTGCCTCCAGAATTAAGAGCAAGATGAACCTATCAGCAAATTGAGAGGAGCAAGACAAGTGGGTCAGATCAGGTGAGGCAGGAATAGGAGAATGAAACATGGTAATTATCTGACAAGGAAAGACAAAGAGCAAGATGACTTGTCCAAGAGAGCGAGGAGATCAACACAGCTCCTCAGCTGTTATGTATAGTTTAATAGACAGAAGGCAACAGCTCAGAGAGGTGACTATCTGGCTTCAGGTTAGTTCACATCTTTAAGTGGCTTCTCTCATGCCTGAGGACACAGATATACAATCACCTTAATCAGACAAGGGTGGCCTAGGAAGGAAGTGAGGACATACAGCAAGTATTCTTCAACCCATGAGGAGCTTTTCAATCCTAGCAGAGGTTAAGATAAAGCCTGCTTCCCAAGCACTTTTATAGAGTACTAGTTGCATTCCAGTATGAGAACAAGCTTGTGCTTCCTCAGATATAAGTTTCTGCCTTGATACTGAACACTTTGGCCACTTGTTTCATGCTGGGTGAAAACCCCTGTAACCAAGGACTAGTAATTTCATCTGTAAATTGAAATAAAACCATCAACCATATCACAGATAGGTCAAAACCTTTGGCCCCCCTATAATTTGTTTATTCTGCTTCTTTTCTTCAGCTTGCATCCGACATAAAACAGTACTGAAGAAGTCAGAGTATTATTAAGAGAATCACAGAATTAACAAGTTTGGAAAAGACCTTTGAGATCATCAAGTCCAACCTCTGATCTAACACCACCTCATCAACTAAACCATGGCACTAAGTGCCACATCTACTCTTTTTTCAAACACTTGCAAGAACGGTGACTCCACCACCTCTCTGGGCAGCTCATTCCAATGCCTAATCATTCTTTCCATGAAGAATTTTTTCCTAACATCAAACCTAAACTTCCCCTGGTGCAGCTCAAGACTGTGTCCTCTCGTTCTGTCACTGGTTGCCTGGGAAAAGAGCCTCCCCTGGCCACAACCTCCTTTCAGGCAGTTGTAGAGAGTGATAAGGTCTCCCCTGAGCCTCCTCTTCTCCAGGCTAAACAACCGCAGCTCCCTCAGCCACTTCTCACAGGGCTTGTGTTCCAGACCCCTCACCAGCCTTATTGCCCTTCTCTGGACACATTCAAGCATATCANCATCAAGTCCAACCTCTGATCTAACACCACCTCATCAACTAAACCATGGCACTAAGTGCCACATCTACTCTTTTTTCAAACACTTGCAAGAACGGTGACTCCACCACCTCTCTGGGCAGCTCATTCCAATGCCTAATCATTCTTTCCATGAAGAATTTTTTCCTAACATCAAGCCTAATAAACTTCCCCTGGTGCAGTTCAAGACTGTGTCCTCTCGTTCTGTCACTGGTTGCCTGGGAAAAGAGCCTCACCTGGCCACAACCTCCTTTCAGGCAGTTGTAGAGTGATAAGGTCTCCCCTGAGCCTCCTCTTCTCCAGGCTAAACAACCCCAGCTCCCTCAGCCACTCCTCACAGGGCTTGTGTTCCAGACCCCTCACCAGCCTTATTGCCCTTCTCTGGACACGTTCAAGCATATCAACATTCTTCCTAAATTGAGGGGCCCAGAACTGGACACAGAACTCAAGGTGTGGCCTCACCAGTACAGGGGAAGAATGACTTCCCTGGTCCTGCTGGACACACTGATACAGGCCAGAATGCCATTGGCCTTCTTGGCCACCTGGGCACACTGCTGACCTACAGACAAGATAAGCAGGCTCAGATGACCTGAAGCTCAGGCAGATCAGCATGCTAAGTAAGTCCCCTGAGCCACACTGGATTGTTTGGGTGTTTTTTTTCGTTTGTCATTTGGTTTTTATTTCAAATTTATTTCCAGCATAAAAGGCAGCAAACAGAACCGAAGCAGCACCAAGGAAACAGTTTCTTGTAGTCCCAGCTCTAACACCACCAGGACAATAAGCCTTGAATTGCTTATCAATTTCTCCTGATAAGAACTCATTAATGCAAAAAAACACAAAAAATTGAGAATAGGGCCAGAAGTTGCTCTTTTAAGTACTTCTGGGCAGCAAGAGTGAGCCAAATCCAGTGTGTAAACCACAGAGAGCCAAACGCATTTACCTGGTGGACCCTGAGACAGGGTCAAATCACACACTACTGCTTGTGGGCAGAAAGCACCAACCACCCCTCACCTGTAAGAGTTTTGAAATTCTGTAAAAAGGAGTCTCAGAATGGAGGAGAAAATTTGATCTGCTATAGAAGTATAACAGAATGCCTGAAAAAGACTTTTTTCTGCCATTGCTTTACCACTGAAGTGGTATTAATGTTAAGTTTTAGAAGACTCATCTGTTACCGAAAGTATTGTTTCCAGCCCAGATGACTGAGAAGTATCCACAGAAGTACCACCACAAAAATGACGTACCTGTCTTTGTCACGAAGTTCCAGCTGTTCCCCTGGACGGCCAACATCATATGCCTGACCTTCATGTAACAAGCAAGCGGCACTGCCAGCAGGGCAGTTCTTGGTCTCTCCACTTGAACTTCCTGGTTACAGCACATAGAAAATACATTATAAGACTCAGTTGCTAAGCCCTGCTTTACCACCTGAAGTATCTTGCCATTTTATCTGTGGACTCACTTGCTTTATCCTCTTCTAAGAATACTTTTAAAAAACAGGCTACGTGAAAATGTGAGACTGACAAAACAAAACCTGGAGTGCTTGTGTTCATGCTGCCCTGTTTCGGACAGCAAATTCACCCTTTCTGCCCAAGTAGCTGCAGCTAGCTGCTGGTACAGATGCATAGGGCTTTGAAAACTTTTGAAACGTACAAAGCATTTTCTTTTTCTCCACAACACTAAAATGATACAATAGGTAATCCCTTCTCAAAGAAAAGGGTTTTCCCTTCTTTGTTTCTTATAACCCATCTGATTTAAACCTGTCAGCAAAAAGTTTCAGATTGGTGGGATGTTTAAAAAACTACACCTCTCACTAAAACTAGAAGTAAGAAACCCTTAACAAGGGTAAAAACCCACATATTTAAATGCAGAGTAAAAAACACAGTGGGAGTATAAGGCTATACCAGCCTTTTCAGCAAGTTTCAAGTACATGATTTTGCTGGTTTAATTCCTTAAGTATATAGCTCTCAACTGATATCAAAGTGCTAGCTAGGCACCAGTACTTATGCAAGCATCTAAACAGTATTTTAGGTGCACCTCAAGACATTCATCAGGAACTGAGCAACAACCTGGAGTCAAAAGTAATAACTTTAGAGCACATGAAGCCCTATGAATCATATTGGTCCTATTTGGCATCAAACAGGTGCAGATACAAGACAAGCTGCACTCTTCCAGTCAGTCCAGTTTAAACCACTTTTTCTAGCAGTCCCTGCCTATCCAGAAGGGGTGTATCTCTGAACACCTCAATACTCAAGAGAATAAGACTTGGCTTCACAGAAAGCAGCTTCAAATCATCAAAAGTAGCTTGAAATAATAGTGCAAGTCTTAATATACTGATCTTTGGACAACATTAACAGAGACACCGGCAAAGAACCACGCTACAAGACATTCATACATTGACAGGTGACACAAGCAAGCATTCACACCTAAGTCCCTGCAAACGTTTATGAACAAGGAATCATCATCAGAATCATCCACCAAGTAGTGTCCTGAAACTTGGATGAGAGGATTCAAGTCATGTTTCTTCCCATCTTCATTAACCACATAGCAAGGGACCTGGAACAACAACAAAAAATTACATGCAAACCACAGTACACGAATAGGGAGGAGTTATGAACAGGCATATACGAAGCCCAGTTAGTACGTGGAAAAGGTTTTTACTTTTGGAAACTCAAAGTTAGACATGCTGACTTAAAATGAGCATCCAAAGACAGACTGTTTTGCTCTAGCTTCTAGAAGACTTTTACAATAAACAACCATCTAGTGCACAGAAAAGGTTGAAGAGTTATTTAAAATTGTCAGCTCTGCTAACCTCAATGTATATGCTTTATATGCCTATGAAAAATATAGGTTTATGGAAGTTGCTGGGATTAATTTAGGGTGGGGGCAGGTGGTTAGAGTAAAATCATCAGATATGTGAAGAGTTACTTCTGCATGGATAGTACATGGAGATTACCTCTTTCACAGGTTTAAACAAGTCTTTCTTGCAAGCCACAAAGGTCCTCCATTCAAAATAGTGCACACACTCTGTTGCTGTTACAAACTCAGGGATACCCTATTTAAAGAAAGAAAAATAAATCTTTGAAAAACAGACTTCAGTTTATGTTACATCTGTAGACAGTAAGAAGTTCATTCAAGAGATTAAGAAAAACTAAAGCACATCATGGAACAGGGCATACAGTTTCTTAATAGCATTTGCTAACAGCAAGATTCTTATTTAACAGCTTTGTTGGGAAACCCAGGAAGATGGATGATGCCAAATCCTTAGTCAGCATATGCAACAATACTCAGTATGTGGCAGTCCTCATATGCAGTAGCTGTACTACAACTTTTAGAAGTGCTCACTGTGCCAATTGATATTGGTAGAAGCATCAGTCACATCTGCTCACTAGAAAGGAAAACACCAATAGAAATGCATATAAATAGGTGAACACAGCAAGAAAATGCATGTTTACTATGTTCCCTCTCTTTTAGCCTAAAAAAACAAATTAGCAGCCTCTTCTGCTACACAGAAAGAATACCTCTGATATCAGCTACTGAGGCTGATGTTCAATAGTCTCATGTTAAACACATTTTTATGTATTTCAAGATAGCAGTTGTGTCATGGTTTAGGACTATGTTGAACTGAACAGCTCTACCTAGAGAAAAGACAACAATCAAATTTTTCACTTCCCATCTCCTCAGCTAGAAGCACTTTAGCATATTTAAACTGATTCCCCCTCCATTTAACCCTGCCATAAAAGGCAAAGAAACAAGTTGTTCCAGACACTATTACAAAATCCTTCCACTAGGTTATTTGAAGAACAGGTATTAGAACTGAGCTCACTAGAAGTCATCTGAAGATCATTATGATCTGGTGTTACAGTTGAAGTTGAGCAATAATTTCTAATTTAGTTTAGAGAGTCGTCTGCCGAAACAGAACAGGAAGCATTTAAATCTCTGCTGCACTGGCACTTTGTTTGAATTGGCTAGATTTCCAAGAGGGGGTGTGCAATAGCACTGTCAGTGCCAATAGTGGCACTAATAAATACTTCTCTCCGATACACAAATATGTAAACTGATCACAGTCTGTACAGAATACCGAGATGTCCTATCTGTTAAACATGTGGAGGGTATAGATCCAAAAACACATTGAAGTGAACTGCATGCATACACATCCCTAGAAACTTTTCAGGGATCTCAAATCACACTTTAAGCAGATTCTCACAAACAAGTACTTCCTCAGAAGCTCATCTGGATGTATAAATACTGTTAGTTCAACAATGTAAAGACAAAACCTAATGCTCACTACTGTCAACTATGCTGACCCACAACAGAGGTCAGTCATTTCTTCAACGCTGTTCTATTAAACAGTCATTAGATCCACAGCTCAGGCATAGCCAACATCTAAACAACAGCTCACATTGTTATCGCACCGTGTAAATTGTAGACTCGTTCCTCCATATTACGCTAATAAAATACAACAGTGCAATCCCTTAAAAAAATTAAATGCACAGAAGAGCCCATGATCAGAGCTAAGCTGTAGATCTACAACTATTTTCTACTGTGACTGGATTTTGAAAGCCACAGTAAATCATGACTAACTTGACACCAGAACATAACTAGCTTTCCTTTAAAGCTATGAAGCTCAGTAGTTAGTATATCCAAAAGTACAGCAAGTACCCTTAAAAAGCAAGTTAAAATTACCTGCCATTTCCACTGAAGATCACATGATTTAGACTTACCAGTGTTTTCCCACACAGGAAGTTAATATTGCTTTGAATTTGGTGTAGATTTCCTTGCTGCAAGCAGTCACGTGTAGTGTTGAGCTCCAGAAGACTTTCAGAAACTTTTTGCAAGCCTAAGTCACCTAGGGTTTAAAAATTAAAAAAAAAAGTTGTTATCATAGTATAATATCTTCATAGAAGCTCAACAGACCGGGTCTAATTTTAAGCACAAAGCATACCGGTCCACTTGAAAACAGCACAACTAAGAATGATCCTTGTGGTTCTTCCCATTTGAAAGACTAGATACAAATTAAGATAGTGTTTGACATCTCTAATCACACTTCTTTCTTAAAGACTTTTAGCAAACACTTTGAATCTTAGGCAGTAGAGCTGGTGCTACTACAAACTAGTCACTGCATTAGGAACAAAGGCTAAAAGGCTTCAAACAGAAAGCTGTTACCAACTAGTTTCAAGCACAATTCACTCCTTCCTCCTACCAGCTTCTATTTATCAGCTTCTCAGCCTTTATGCCCTTTATACAAATAACATCAGCACAAGATAAGGGAGAGTCTATCAGAACAGTGTAGGCTTGGAAGGAACTCCTCTGCAATGAGCAGGGGCATCTTCAATTATATCAGTTACTTCAAGCCCTGTCTAGCCTGACCTTGAACATTGGGGCACCTACAAGCTTTCTAGGCAACCTGTTCCAGTGCCTCACCATCCTCATCCTAAAAAATTTCTTCCTTACACCCAGTCTGAATCTACCCTCCTTTGGTTTAAAATTATTACCTCCTGTCCTATCACTACAGGCCTTGCTAAGTCAGCCCTCATGTTTTTTATAAGCCCTCTATAAATACTGGAAGGCTGCAATGAGGCCTCCGTGGCCTGTTCTCTTCTCCAAGTTAAACAACCTTAACTCTCCCACTCTGTCTTCACAGGAGAGGTGCTCCAGCCCTGCAAGCATCTTTGTGAGCCTCCTTTGGACACACTCCAACAGGTCCATGTCTTTCCTGTGCTGAGGACCCCAGAGTTGGATGCAGTATTCCAGGTGGAGTCTCACCAGAGAAAAGAAGAGGGATAGAATCACCTCCCTCAACCTGCTGGCCACACTGCTTTTCATACAGCTGGCTTTCTGGGCTACGAGTGCACATTGTCTAATGAAGAATCCACCGGTGCCTTGGAACTGGCACCTGTCTGCAGACAAGCCCTGAACACATCCATTGCCCCAGCAGAAATCCCCTCCATCTCCCATCGCCTTCAGCACAGCTCATGTGCTGCATAAGGACTGGAGTCAGAGCTGCATCGCTGCACGTTCCCCTCCTCCCCAGCACTTGACATGAAGGGCAAAGGTGGAGCACATTTCAAGTCATGATAAGCACCAGCTCAAGCCACTGAAGTGTTCCTGGTCAAACCTAATTTGTTAGTATTAAACGCAAAGCCCTTTTAGATCTAACATACTAACTCTCCAGCCTGTCCACTTTTTTTGATACGTAGATTTTAATTTTGCAAAGAGTTTGGCTTAAACTATACAGAATGCTATAAAATCTATTTACCAGGTTCCTCCTTTCCATTCTGTCCATGTCTACACTAGGGAGAAAGCTAGTCAAGTCTGTAATCATCACAGATAGCAGCTTTGCACCTAGGCCAAACGTTGTTTCACCTTAAAAACACACTTGTTCAAACTTTGTCCAACCTGTTATCTCCTCACTCAAGGCAAGCAAAACTACACTGCACCCAAGTAATATAGTCTTAAAAGACGTCAGAAAACTGGACAGAAAGATGATACATGTGGTTTCTGCCTTTTAAATTTACTGTGTTATCAAAAGGCTGTCTTCAGGTTCCAGCACTGACATTACCCAAGGTACCCCGCAGCTCTTTTAAGCCTAAAAGCTACATACTACTTTGAGAGTTGTCATTCCTTGCATAGCTGTTATTTAAAACAAAACTATTGTTTGCAGTGATTTTTTTTTTCTGAAAGAATGAAGAGAACAGATTAATCCCATATTTGAAGAAAGCTTACAACTTAAAGTTTATCAGCTGAAAAATTGTCCTTCTTCCCCCAAACTAAAGTCATTTAGCTGCATTCACATTTGGCATACAGATAATCTCATATCATTTGGACTGTTTGAAGACAAATTTGTGAGTTTAGCCCTTTTAGATAACTGGAATCTACACCACCCTAGATGAATGAAAAGAGGAAACTCTTTGATCAAGAGTGGTACTCTAATTTTTTAACAAGTAAGAAGTTTGATAACCCATTAGCATGTTCTAAACTCAGTATGATGATGATGAAGCTTCAATGCAACTAGAGGCAGTATGAAGAAGCATGTCAGGCATCACTAATAAGTCTCAGACTAATCATGAGCAGGAATAAAACTTAGACAATTAGACCAATAAAACAAAGCAAATTCAATGACAATGTTAACTACACTGCCTTGATTTCTTAATTTATTGCAGGGTGGTTAAAAACATAGCCTACTTTAACAGGATTTGCAGCTTAACCTTTGAAAGTCTGTTCAAGCAGACCCTGCAAGACCACAAGTATGTCTGTTGCTAAACTCTCTTCCAATCAATAGCAGTTGGGCAATAAGCAACTCAAGCTTTGCATACGGAAAAATATTTGATACTGCCCATAGTCATCACCCAGCTCTGTTCTCCCTTCCTCCTTCCACAGAAAGTGTGGAACAAAACCTACACAAGCTTCTAGTTCTCACACTTCCCTGGGAAGTAGAGACTTCCTCAAGCCCACTCCACCTGTCACATTCTATTCTCACTTAAAGCAGCATGTTAAAACAGATGCTCAGATGCTGCTTTCTTTTCTAATTCATAGGCAACTGAAGTCCTCAACTGCATATGAGCAGAGACTCATATCAGCAGGAAACAAAATTCTTGCTGTAGATTTTAGGAATGAAACATATTAACAGCATCAACAGCTCTGAGATGCCACAATCCTCAGAGAAGATGCTACTACATGCAATTGCAGTTTGAACATAAATGAAATCCAACTAGTCATCACAGAAAACTCTGGGGCTTGGACATACCTTCCTTCGGGCACTCAATGATTCTGTAAGCCTGGGTTCCAACACTATCAGTTTGTTTGGAAAGCACTGACTGACCACAGACTGAAACCAAAGTATCTCTACTGTTAATGGAGAGGCCTAGGGAGAACAGAAGATGGCTAGCTGCTGTGCCTAAGCATACAGGTGAGAGGTATTGTCCTCCACACCATCTTCCAGCAGCTCATGCTCAAATACTCTTCCTGAAGAATCACAGCTTGTTCTAGGAACTGTCTGCCAAGGGCAAGCAAGATTGCAGACCTGGAGTCTGATTTGTCGTGCTTGCCAGACACTGAGAAACAGTCTGAAGAGATACTACTCTTTAGAAAGCTATCGATTTATTCTACTAGAAGTAACAGTCAACTACCAAAAAGCCTCCTGACCAGTACTCATATATTATTGTTTTCATTAGACAAAACACAAAAGCAACTTTGAAAGTGACAAACAAAAAAATAAGCACACAAACACTGTTTAGAACACAAGGTGCTTCTGACTGATGAAATCATGTAAGCCTGAATATGCCAGTTTTAGATCAGCATGCCCAATTTTATTTAGATCAGCATGCACAATCCACAACTCCTCAGAATTCCAAGGACATCTGTGAACTACTGAAGCTGTCACCAAAGTTGACAAGTGTAACTGAAACCGGGACTGCATGTAATTGACTTCCTTTCTGCATGTAATAACTTAAAGACGACACCTCAGAAGCTTAGCAATACACCAAGATTGCATTACAGAGAGCAGCCTGACTCTGAACAAAAAGAGTTGATGTTACATCAGGCTAGGTGGTAGTATAGTTTAGAGCTGTAATCCAAGCTCTATCCATTACTGCGCTCAGTACTGAACTTCAAATAAAGCTGTGCACAATGCATATCCTGCCACAGATAGATGCACTGATTTCTACTTGAGACAGCCCTACATAGTTTCACACAACTAGATCATAAGATGCCCTTCACTATCCCATTAAGCAATTATCTACAATCAGATCATGTTTTCCCAAATCCCAGTAAAGCTGCACCAGAAAAGAGTTTTACACTGTTCTGAGAACCAAAGAAAAAAATCTTTGCTAACACAAAGTTTGCAAGAGTTAACAAGACCGTCCATTAATATGACTCTGAACTACTTACAAGGAAAAACATTTGTTTACTTACCTACAGACAGATAGGTCTTCTTTTTGATATCATATGCACAGACTGCACTTGAATTTCCACACTCTTTAACACCATAACAGAGGTTTATTTTGTAAAGTATCTTTCTGTCTGCATCAATTGCTTTCCAAGTGTAACTGCAAAGAAAAAAAAGCCTGTCAGTTGGCACTCATATTGTCTGAACTGCCACCCTCTAGATACCAGTCCCTGAAATAATCAAGTTTAAAGCTAAGAGCACCACTAACTTGAGATACATATTCATGTTCTATATTTGTAAATACAAGAAATAATTGTTATTATGTAGGGACCAAGAACAAAACAGATTTAACCACTTGTAGAGCATATATTGGGTTCATTTTTCCCTTTCCTGAACACCCAATCACCCATTCTTCCCCATCAAATTTCTGTGAAGGCCAGTCTGAGTTGGTATATCATAGGTGGTGATCCTTTTTCCTTGACAGCCTGATAAATTTCTCAGATAACTTTGGCAGGCTCCACACACTGCACTTTAGCAATAGCACTTCTGCCACTGTTACTGAGCAAGTCTAAGTGGAATACAACAGCCAGTCTCCTCCTGCCTGCAGCAATGGACCCACACAGCTTCGGGATCCAAACTGGGGTTGAGATTCTTACAGCCTTCAGACTAAAAGATGCTAATAGTGCTTATTAGAGCCTAGCTGCATCTTTACGCATTTTGGATATTTTTATACATATATATATATATAAAAAATGTCAAAAGGACAGTTTCTGAAAGGTAATTTCATAAGCTGGAAACCAACGAGAGCTGCCCACAAGAGTCTCAGTAAAAGATCACACTACCTTGGTACAGCCATATCTCAAAGTCGGCTATCTAAAAACTGGGAAAGGAACACAAAGCTCCAGTTAAATACAATAGGGAATAAATCGGAGTAACAGCAGAAAAAAACCCTATGCAGCATAATTCACAGGTAGAGCAAGGATTCCTTCCCCTCACAGCAGGTGCTAGGACTGCAGTGAGACGTGGTCAGTCACGTGATGCAGCATCACTCAATTTTGAGGCAAGCCCAGGTCAGCTAGTTTAGAGCCAGGAGCTCTTTGGACAGCCTGGCTTACTAGCAGGGTGCCCTGGCCAAGCTCTGTTAAGAAAGCACAGCTCAAATGTTTGCTGTCAGCTTGGCTCAGCTACTCCTCTTTTGGCACTGGCAGCAGCCTGCATCCTCTGGACACTGAATTTTTGCAACACAACAGATTTCCCAGCTTCCCTTCTATCCCAAATGGAAACTTCAGTAGGATTAATACAGATCCATCACATCAGAAAACTGAGGACAGCACGGTGACTTATTAGGCATTCCTGTTATTTACAAACCACACAGGGTTTAACATACCTATCTGATCCACAGAAGCACTTGTCTTAATCTAGAAATCCAAGTCGGTGAGAAGCTTCATCCATAAGGTTTGTTTGCCTTGACCCCTAGATCACAGGTGTTACACCACTTGCCATTATCATACCCCAGATCCCCCCAGGAAGAGAAGCCATCCTTGTTCTGCTCCCCTTTCTCTTGCGTGAGAAAGGGGCAACAACAATTCAGCTACTTTACTCTAGATTTTAAATCCTCTGAGAACTCTCAAACCCAGTACATCCCATATCTAATCAAGGAGCCAGCAGCAAGATATCACATACTTTTCCGTTTTAATTACACTACAGGGCCCTTGGCTTCCCCGTATTAATTTCAGTCTGCTAATGGCTGAAATAAGGTAGGAACAAATACAAGAGAGTTCTCTCTGAACTGAAAAAGCTCTTTTGACTGTTTTTGGCAGATAACAAAAAGGTAACAGATAATAATATAGCACAAAGTTTTTGATCAAGCTGGAGTGTTCTTCAGTGTGTTGTTTTTTACAGAGAACTTGCAAGTTAAAAAATTCTTGTTCCATTCAGAAACAGATAAGTCTTTCACATAAGAGAATTATCACGCAGAGATTGAGAGTTTGCTTTCCCAGTTCCATGTTATGAAATAGAGGAAATCAACATCTTCGAGTCAGTTCATCCACAGGCCAGAAGCAAAAGAGAAACAAGACGAGCAGTACAGAACAGAAGCAAAGCAGTCACTGAGCCAGCCCTTCCCTCCACCCTTTCACAGGCCCCTGGACAGGGAAGGTTGACGAGTCCTTCAAAACGGTCCACACAAAGGAAATAAGAAATCCAATGTTTAATCATGTTCCAAACCACAACTTATAAGTGAAAATCTAGTAGAGTTTCAGAGTAGTATTACTTTCAAGGAAGTTATAGAGACTTTTTTTTTTTTACATATGTGGGAGAAGCAAGACAGGATTTATTCATTGGGAGCAACAGCAGCCTAGACATAGCCTAAGCAGCTGTTCTGAGAGAGATGCAAAATAAAATTTCACAGTAAAAGCAAAAATTGTTTCTTTCACAAGTAAGACTGCTGGCATTAAACTAGTACCCAGGAATAGTTTCAACTTGCATGTGCTCTACTTTCCAATAAGATACAAGCTGACCTCTCCACTGCACCCCAGAATGGAAACAAGCTGTTGGCAATCACATCACCCATCCTGACCATGTGAGTCACATGGACTGGCTTCCTCCAGCTCGCTCAGCACTCACCTCCACCAGTGGTGATGCCTGATGTAATTAAGTCCTCACCACACCAGATGGAGTTTAAGCTATCCTGCACTCCATGCAGTTGAACTAGTTTAGGGAGCTGTTATACCAACAACTTTAAAAAGCAACAGCAGTAGTCATGGGGTGGGGTGTGATGCACTCTTTGATTCAAGGGGCTCGTTACAACTGCTACCTAGAAGATTAAACCATTCAAGCACGCAGTTCTAGCACAGTTGAAGATCTGGGCTCAAACACGGTGTCTGCCTTGATTAAAACTGTCAAACAGTTATTTTTGCTGAAACCTCAACATGACTCCTGTGTTCTGATAAACCCAACTGTGAACTATCCCACAGCTAAGAGGTCTGAAACACACACCCACATCAATGGCCCCAGGGCAGGCTCTCTTTCCTGTCTCCTCCCAGTGTTGCTGGCCCCAGCACTCAACACAAGCTGGGCCAAGGAACTGCCCTCTCTCAACATTAACTCAGCAAAAACAACAGGTGCATGTGTGTGGAGAGAGGACTGAGCCTGGCAGTTCCCTGTCTGGCTCATGGCAGTTTCTGGCCATGCACCAGCAGTGAGAGGCATCGCCAGCCCAGGCCACTGTCAAAAGCGGTTGTGCAAACAAGGTCCAAACAAGTTACTGGGAATAACCTTGTCTGCAGGTCAGCCTTTCCAGCTACCTACGTGCATAAAAAAGGAAATTAAACTACTTTTCAGCAAACTGTAAGATTAAATGAGAGCTCTGCATTTCTCTTTTTTTTTTTTTTTTTCATAAATCAAAGAAGCAATAGGGAAAACACAACATGAGAAAAACTAGACTTGCTTTTCCCTACCTTGCAGTTGAGGCACTGGAGTGACACAAGCTGTCACAGGCTATCAGCTGTCACAGCACATGTTCCCATGCCAGAGCCACTTTGGGGTCTGAGCACTAGTGAACCACTTCAAATGCAGCAGAGCACCATAAAGACTATTGCCACCACTCTCATAACCATGGTTCAAGCTTTTTGGTTCCCCAAATGTTACCCAAGGCATGACTGCTAGGAAGGACAGTGCACCCTGCTCCAAACAGCTGTAAAGCATAGTTACAAAGAATCACGCGTTTCCTCTCTGGGGAATGCACTGAAAGGCTCATTTTGCCAAGGGAGTGTTACACAGATGATCTGGAAGAGAGACAACACAATTGACAACCACAAAGCTGGAAAGCAGATCCATATGGGATTGTGTATCCACACCATTTTGTGCCCAGAAGTTGCTCAGCTTCCAGAGCAGTGCAGATTCAACTGGTATCTGAAGCTCTTTATGAACAGTTTCAAGCAGCACAATTTCCAGGATGTCACTGCAGATCTGAAGCTTGCAGCTCACTTGCCACAGAAATCACTATTTGATGTGGATACCATGTTTACACAAATATGTATGGTAAAGAGATTTCTATGTCAAAGCAAGCTCTCCTTAAATGCTTGAATGGCACAAAGTACAGCCATTGCTATGCTTCAAGACCCATTTAATGCATCCCTACACGTGCTTACCATCTGCTCTAGCTTACCCATCACCTTTTCCAACTATCACACATATTGGATGTCTTCAGACAATTTTTCTTGCATGTGTATCTAGTGTTAAAGCCTTACAGCTACACCACAACTCTTCAGCTTTTTCCATCCAAAAGACATTTGGTCTTTCATGCTGCACTCTAGATCACATATACTACATCACTTTAAAGAATGCTTAAGAAAAGGGATAGCAGTTTGAAGTTCGAGTATGCAAAAGCTGTAGGAGGCTCATGTGCTGAGAAATCACATTCAAACCATTATAACAGCAACTTTCCAAGCATGTGAAGCAACCACGCACACAGGCAAATAAGCCCAGTAACAACTTATTTATTACATCTCCCATTTAAATATGACAAAGCACTTAACAGAGCTGAGCAAGTGCACCCAAAGGTCACTTCTCTGTCCTCAGCATGTGCTTCTTCACAGAATCCAAGCTGAATGCTAACCTCAGGGTTTCAAGTGGCACACGTGAGCACAGTTGTGGTTTCATGACAAAGGCTGAAGAGACAGTGTTGGAATTCACTGAAATGTGCATCATTTCGGTCAGCTGTAGGAGCTGTGCTGTTAAAAACTACATTAAACATAAAGTAGAATTGACTTACAACCCCAAAATTGGAAGTCTGCATAATAGTAATCCTGTGTTGTACAGCAGTTTGAAATTTCCTTCCACTCATGAGCCTAACAGCTAATGAAGTCAGGCTCCAACTCTCATCCTTGCAAGGGGGCAAAAACATCACCTGTCATTAAATCACCTCTCATCCAGTGCAGATTTTCAAGCAAAACAGCACACAGAGGTGGCAGTTTTTATTTGGTGTTCTACCATCACACTCAAAACACTTTCTACAATTATTTTTTTAAAGGAAAGAAAATAACTTCCAGTAACTCCCCCGCTGTTACATGGAAGGTGAACCCAAACTGTCAAGCTTTCTTTTGAAGTAGACAGACTTAAATAACTGTTCAGAAAATTAACTCCAGATTTTTTCCTGCATTGTAACATGAAAAATATAAAGGGAAGAATTAAAAATGGGGAAAGAGACCAAACAGACTAGTAACTTTCCATATTCAACCAGGTCCCTGTATTCTTTTCTAGGTGTTCATGCTGGCGCAACCCTAGAGAAACCTCCACACAAAAGACAAAATGAGAATTCCAACTGCAAGTCACATGACAGCACAATCAGCTGCCAGAGCACACAAGAACAAAGCATAAAAAAACCTGACTGAAACCATGACATTAGGCAAGGTTTCAGACAATGAAAGGTTTTCTTCTTTGCCCAGACTGTCCAAGCACACTAGCGGTAAGGCTACACAAAACAATGAAAACCACCAACTCAAGTTTAAGTAGCCTCATGCCACAGCTGTTGCACAAAACAGTATTGACACCTTTGCTCCTGCCTGCAAAACAGCTTTCCTACTCCTATTTAGGGGAGAGCCAGTGCCTCTTCTAACCAACAGTTTCTTTCCTTGCCCACCTTTAGACATTCACGCATCAGACACAGAAGCTGCAGCAGTTTCACCAGCCCTACTACAACACACAAAAGCCAGGACACTGTTTTCTTAACAATTGTAAAACAAATAAAAACCTTGTCTTAAGCAGTACAAAAAGAGATTGGTCAGGGACTTGTCCTGCACACCTATACTCTGTCTTTCGGCTGAGACATCCACCAGTAGTGTGTTTGTGTTACCTGCATCATCAGTCACTCAGTATAGTTTTTTTGGCAACTGTACCCGAGAATATACTTAACCACTGAAATCCACAGGGACTTCCCACCTGTCAGATCACGAGTTCTTGTTTTTTTCCTTTACTCATTCTAGACTACTAGGCATAAGTTCTTTAAAGTAGTTTTTCCTGCTGTGGTACTACAGAAAATGCACATTTTTGAAGCAGTCCATCTTAAAAAGAAACCTGCTGATTGTGCTATTTATTTGCAAATCATTTTCCCTTGCCTGCAACAAAATGAAACTAGCTTAACTAACTTGCATCCAAAAAAGACTGCATGTCTCCTCAAAGGCACTCTCAAATATTCCTCCAGCCACAGACATGCAAGAAAACCAAGACAGACATTGATGGGACTTAACATTATTCTCAAAGTAGGAACTGCTTGAGAACCAAATCATTTTGTGTGGGTTTTTTTTTTTAAGCAAATGCCTTGTCAGAGGAGTTAAATTCCCTCCAGAAGCTACAGAGTAGTTTCTTGCTTCTGTCTCAATTGCATAATTAGATTCATCATCTTAAAAAACCATTTTTAGCCACCATTACGGGCTAACCTTGCAAGCAAAACTACTTTTTCATTATTTAAGAATATTACACCCTAGATGCCACCAGGAGGAAAGCCCAGTCCCCTCAGCAATCCAACCTCTGCCCTCAGCGCATTCAGCATGTTACACTGGTGCCTGTCCAGTGCCGTCGAGTGAGATAACACGTTCTTGTACACACCCTGCATGTTCTACCTAAATAATGAAGAAATTAGGACCAGCAAGATACTGGTGCTAGACTAAAGTCAGGGCTGAAATTAGAGTAGAAACATGCCACGACATGAAGAATGGTGCCATTTCCACATAGCAGTTCTCAAAGCTTTCTTAATTCACCGGTAAGTAATTTAATGGCACGTGGTGACATCCTTAATAAAAAGTCGACTATCAAGTGACGTTCCTTCCCAACCACTTTGGGTTTTTTCACGCTAGAACGGATACAGCGACATAAACCAGGAGTCCTGAGCACAGGCGACTGGCACAGTGCACATCTCCTCATCTTCTCACCTACAAATTCCCTGCATCTGCACAGAGCCAACCCATGAGGTGCCGGAGGGTGTCGGCCCCACGGCGCCGACACCGCTCAGCCCCCCCCGCCGGGCCTCACGCCGTTCCCGCACCCCGCCAGCCCCGCTGGGCTCTCGCCAAGGGCCAACCNNGACCGCCGCGCGCCCCCGCCCCGGTCACGTGACCGCCGCCATGTGCGGGCACGGCGCTCACATGACAACGCGCTCCCGCCGCGGGGCGGGCGGAGCTTCCCTGGGACCTCCCTGCTCTGCCTCGGGGGGGCACGTGTGTCTGTGGGGCCCTGGGCAGTCCCTCCTCTGCCTGCAGTCCTGCGGCCGGTGGGAGCTGCCGGGAGCAGAGTCGGGGCTGTGCCGTGCCGTGCCGGCTGCTGCCCGGCTCTGGGGGTGAGGGCAGGGTGTGAGGCGTGCGGGGACTCGCCCTGTGGGGCGCACTGTGAGTGTCCCCGAGCGGGTCCCTCGGAGGGCAACAAACGTGATTAAGGGATGGAGCATCTCCCTTAGGAGGACAGCTGGTCTCGCGGCGACTGAGAGGGGGCCTCATGAATGTATACAAGTATTTAAAGGGGGAGTGCCAAGGGGATGGAGCCAAGATCTTCTCGGTGGTGCCAAGCAATAGAACAAGAGGCAACGGGCATAAACTGATCCACAGGAAGTTCCGCCTGAATTCGAGGAAGAAACTTCTTTACTTTTTCCGTGCACTGGAAGAGATTGCTCAGAAAGGCTGTGGAGTCTTCCTCACTGGAAATACTCAAGAACTGTCTGGATGCAATCCTGTGCAATGTCCTTTAGGATGGCCTTGGTTGAGCAGGAAGGTTGGATGAGATGACCCACTGTGGTCCCTTCCAACCTTACTGATTCTGTGGTTCTGTGGCTTGGTGTTTAAGTCAGAAACCCCATTTGGAAAACTTTAAATGGGGCTTTAAATAAGTCACTTGAAATGTGCTCTGAAATCTTGGGAGACACCAGAAAACTAGACCCATTAGGGATGAGGCATGAAGGCTGAGGAGACAATGACAGTGATGTGGTTGGTTGTCTGGCTGCAGGAATTACTACTACAGCAGGGAAGCTGGAGTGGTTTAGAAATTACCCTCATTTCAGGGGAGCAGAAGCAGAGGCTTGCACAAGGCAACAGCCTTGTCAGGAGGAAGTGGAACACACAAGGTCCTACCTCCACTGCCTCCTGGACTTCCGACAAAAGCCATCTGGCCCACAGCTTGTGTAATTATTTCCAGGATTTAGCAAATTTTAACTGGCATGTTAAGATTCAAAAGAGGTACGTGGCAGTTAATTTTTGTGGAAGTGCAGTTAAGAAGGAAAGCATCTTTGAGAGTGAGAAGAGGCATAAAGGTGGGAAGAGTGAAAGAAAAATTACACTAACGAATAGACAGCTGTCTTACTTGTGTGAAGAAACTCTGTTGACTAATTATGAACACTTTCCAAAAGCCATTTGCACAAAGACATCCAAAAGGCCTACAACTGAAATAGTTTCAGTTTTTCTTGCCACATCCCTGGCATCCAAGGAAATAAGACAGCACTGGAGATCTGCCTCTGTAGCAGTTTAGCCTGATTCCAGGCTGCTGTGATCTACTCCTTTTCCTCCCTTTTCTCTCAGATACCCTACTTTCCTCCTTTTCAGTAGCACTAGTTCTGCAGGAGAGTAGTCAGCTGGCTAATGATGCTGCTCAGGCTGAAAGCTAACATAGTATTCTAATCGTTTTATATAAGTTTTCAGCTGTATCTGTTGGCTGACTTACTTGGCTCACTGGATATCTGCACATCTGCACAAGCACCACCAGCTCAAGAAGGGGGAGAGGAAGGCATGGCAATCGCTGCAGGGGGAGGAGGCCCCGAGTAAGATCAGTTGTAGCTGCTGTGAAGTTTCACCAAGCAAAGGAGCCAGAAGTTACAGCTCCAGTCAAGCCAATTGCTCCTTGCTGCCACACATGGCCTGAGCCCCCAGTCCCCTCTGCCTGTCTGCTTGCACGAAATGTGCTGGTACTTATGTAAAACCACTCAATTCAACTCATTAGTCTAACAGGAAAAAAAAATCACCTAAAACCAAAACAACAAAAAAATATTTTCCTGTTGGCTCAGCAGTTGTAGCAGCTTAGTGAAGTGAGGAATCCTGGCAGAAGGGCAGGGGAGGAAGAGGAGGACCAACCACATTGGTTGGTCCATTAAGCTGTAGTGGCAACTTAGCTTTTAGAGTTATCACAGCCAAACTGAACAGCATTGTCCTCAGCTGATGCAGAGAGAAAGAACTTAAATCTTTATGCTGTAAAAACAGTTGTGATATGAAACAATAATTGACCTGTCTTTGCTCATAACCTAAGACAAAAAATTAATGAAAAAGACTGGGTAAATACTATAATCCACTGTAGTTTCCTACCACTATATGATGGATTATTGTGAATTCTTGCTCTTTTATTTTAACCTTCAGTGGATTCCTTAAAGCTCCAAATCTGATTACCCAAGAATCCCTGTTGTCTGGTTTTAAGACTCCAGCCTATATAGTTTAAAGACAAGCTGAAGACAAGAACTCAAAGGCTCAAAAAAAAGACAAAAGCAGTTGACAAAAGGAATACAAAGTCTGTTTTTTAAGCTTTGCTGCTCTGTTAGCATCACACATTCTAAACAGAACACTGCAAATATGTAAGACTTACTAGAAATTCTGTCTCTGCTTACCAAGTTGAATTAAAAATGTATTGACCTGGGAATTCACTGCATACAGCAGAGCAGGCAGACATATTGTAGCTGCTGATATTACTAGCTACCTGGGTTTCTGCAAATAGAATTTTATTCCTGAAATTATCTTTGTGTACATTAAGGCATATGAGTGACTCCACTGAAGACAATGTGACTGCTCACCCTACTAACATTAAGAATACATATAAAGATTTCAGTGTCGGGGCCTGGCAGTGTAGGAACAGTTAATTTAAGTTATCTAATAAGAGCTATATCAAAGCTGTTTACTGACAAAAGAATGAAGACATTTAGAGTTACATTCTTCGTTCTTTGTACCATTTGGTATGCTTAAGCCCCTATATTTGCACAGGACTCAGTGACTTCAGAACAGTTTCTTTGTATACAGATAAAAGTATGTGAACAGTTACCTAGCAAGAACGAAAGAAATTGAAATATCTGGGAAAAAAATCCCAGTTAGCAAGGGGGAAAAAACAAACAAGCACACACAAAACCAACATAAATTCTACTTTCATCTGCTGTGCCAATACATATGCATCAGCCTAACAAGGAACCAAAGTTGCAAGCCATAAGGATAGCAGCAGAGCTGCAGAAATACTGAAATACACATTGTAAGTACAAATACCCCCAAAATAAAATTATAACGTAAAAGTTTGTAGATTCCAATTTTGTGCAAAGCATGCAAATTCCAATCCTGTGACTGTTTCCATTTACTATATATTTTCCTTAGCTTCTATAATCAGGGCGATGCAGCAGTTCTCTCAAGATTCATGGAATTTCCCCCATGTTTGAAGATAGCTGCATGCATAAAAATTGGCGGGGGCTATATGTCAGTCATTTTTGTGTCATAAACTATGTTTTGCAAATAGGCAGGTATGTTTCATTCTGAGTGTCATCTATAAATAATAATGCAAATATCCACTGCCTATGCTTAATGATGTTGGCATCTCAGCTAATTAAATACCATGGTACAGTGTTAAAATATTCTGAAATTATGTAAATGTCTTAATCTTACCTTTTTCTCAGGAGAGGCTCAGCACGGTGACTGCTAGTTATGTTCAGTAAATGCCAGTATACCCTCAAGTCATGCTGCAACTTGCATGCTATGGATGGTTTTCAGTGGGCAGGGTATCGTGAATAGGTGATGGATATATAGGTCCTCTAGGATTCTTCCTTCCAGCTTGCCAGATGTCAAATGTCACATCATTTCACATTCTTCTGACTCACAGTCTTGCTTCATGTGGCCAGTATCAGCCGTGCAATTCAGGCTGGCTGAGAGGCAGCTCATTTCTACTGTTACTGTCTCAGTTCCCTTTAACATTCATATCTGATCTCTGTCTTTTCAATATATAGGAACAAAAAAATTTCAGTGTCCAGAGCTGTTTTTGCATTTGATTGTGGCAAATTCTTTCTCCAGAGAGGTCTGGACAGTTTATTTCTATCTGACTGATAAGACTACACTATAATAAAATAATTAATTTTATACTTTGTGAAAACTTCATAAGGCTCTTCCATGGAGCTGTGCAGTCCTTCAGAACTACCACTTAGAGGGTAGTTCGCTCTTCTTTCCTGTTTTCTTGCATTGTTACACTTACTGTCATTATTTCACAGTTTCTCTAATGCTTTCTACTCCTTTTCCTTTCTTTTTCTGTTCTGGTTCTACTCTTTAGTATTTTTAAAGGCAAGCTCTTGATAAGAGTTACCTCCTGATTTGTTATGATGAATTATGCTGCTTTATAACAATTTAAAATAAGACTGATGAAGAAAACAGTGCCTGATGACCTTGTTTTGCAGACTTCGGTTTAGGCTTCCCAGTGCAGTTTGAGAGATAATTAATGACATTTCCTAATCTAGTTGATACTGTTCAATGAAACTGTGAAAAAACATCAGCTTTCTCCGAACATGTTGACTTTATTTGAAATCTTTGTATTGTTGGGAAAGTCCTTACATGCTGTACTTGGTGTATGCACAGTTTTGTACTGTGCCTTAGAAGATGCCCCTAGTCAAGGCCATTCTTGAGTCATTCTTGAGCAAATCTGTAGAGCTTCTCTGTATTCCTCCACCTCTTTTCACATCTTTGGTCTAACTTTCAAAGTATGACTCTTGGCTATTTATGCTTGGGTCAGAACTCAATATTTTATAATGATGAAGGATAATTCACCAGCTAGGGCCTGGGTTACTTGGTGGACTTGCACCAAGAGGAGTAATAACTGTAAAATACACACCACTTCACCAGAGTAAACCAGTGGTACTTTCATTGGTAGTCAATGAAATTTCACTAGCACAAGTTTTTTGTGTCAGAGGAATTTTATTTGATTTCTCTGCTAATCATGTTTAATTTGAAGCACCCACTAGAAATTTATCGTGAGCAATTTAACCTCAAAGCACCTTACCAACACAGTAAATTTAAATTGAAAGAGTCTTCGGTGTTTTAAACCTTGTTACCCACTCCTGCATGTTTTTAATTTGTGTCTCTCTTCACACTGTGGCCTATTCTCTCCCAGGAGCTTTTGTCACTGTGGTGGCTTGTTGACAGCATCTCTGAATTAGCCACCATCCTTTGGTTCTGCAGCCTATGCCAATACCAGACTAGCATGTAATGTGAACCTGCTCTTGGTGACCTACCTCGCTGTGTTCCCAGAGAGCAGTCTGTCAGACAAGCAGCTGTAAGTGTGGTGGCAGCAAACGTGGTCCCCCCTTGCAAGGCAGGATTTGGAAATGAAAATGTTCCCAAATGTATTTATTATTTCAGAATAATTTTCTGACAGTCCCCTGTTTCCTTCCTGACGTATATTTGTCAGCAATCTCTCAGGCTGTTATCATTAACAATATATATTCCAAAAATATCTGTTTCCAAAAATGATAATCTATTATGTTTTCCTCTCCAATAACTTGATTTTTCCAATCACGTTTTAGCTTCTGGAGATGAAGTGTTTCACTTTGCAACATCTGGGACCTCATCTGTAACATGATTATCTCCATGTAAATTGCAGAAGGATGTATTAATAGGAAAAGATAACCTGCTCCCTCACTGTGTGGGTTTTGGCTGGGGTAGAGTTAGTTTTCTTCATGTTAGCTGGTATGGGGCTGTGGTTTGGATTTGTGTTGTAAATGGTGTTGATAATATAGCAATGTCTTCGTTATTTCTAAGCAGGGCTTACACAGCATCAAGGCCTGTTCTGCCTCTCACCCCACCCCACCAGCGAGTGGGCTGGTGGTGCAGAAGGAGTTGGGAGGGGACACAGCCAGGACTGCTGACCCCAAGTGATCAAAGGGATATCCCATACCGTATGGCATCATGCTCAGCATATAGAGTGCAGGAAGATGGAGGAAGGGAGGGATGTTCAGAGAGGCAGCATTTGTCTTCCCAAGTCACTGTTATGCATGATTGTGGTGGGTTGACCTTGGCTGGACACCAAGTACACACCAAGCCACTTTATCACACCTCTTTCCCAGCCAGACAGAGGAGACAGAATAAGATGGAAAACAACTCATGGGTTGGGATAGGCAGTTTACTAAAACGAAGGCTAAAGTACGCATGCACAAGTGAAGAGGAAAATAGCAAAGTTTATTCTCTACTTCCCATCAGCGGCAATACCCGGCCACACCCCGAGAAGCAGGGCTTCAGCACACATAGTGGTTTCTTAGAGGGCAGCCATTGGAAACAATGAATGCCCTCCCTTCCCTGCTCCTTTCCTTAGCTTTTATGTCTGAGCTGATATCACATGGTATGGAATCTCTTTGGTCAATTTGGGTCAGCTGGCCTACTTTTGTCCCCTTCCAGGATCTTGCCCTTGACTGGAGAAGGAACGTTACAGTCCCGATGCTGTGCTCAGTAGTAGCCAAAACACTGGTGTGTTATCAACACCCTCCTACCAATGCAAGCACAGCACTCTGAGGGTTGCTATGGGGAAATGAACTCCATCTTAGCCAGATCCAATACAGTGATGGAACCCAGTTTTCCTGGGGATGGCTGAAGACCTGCCTGCCCATGGGAAGCAGTGAATGAATTCCTTGTTTTGCTTTGCTTGTGTGTATGACTTGCTTTCCCTATTAAATTTTTATCTCAATGTTTTACCTCAAGTTTTCTCACTTTTACCCTTCCAATTCTCTCCCCCATCCTACTGAGTGAACAACTGCAGGTGGCTTACTTGCTGGCTGGGTCTAAACCACAAAACTAACCTATAGTAGCTGAAACAGTTGTGGTTCCTTAGTTGGGAAAAGTGCAAACTGGTACAAGATATGTAAAGACCACCTTTTTGCCATGGCAAAAACCTGCAGGTATCTCTTGTGGAGCTGAAATGAATAAATGAATCTTGTCACAGAATCACAGAATATGCTGAGTTGGAGGGGACCCACAAGGATCATCGAGTCCAACCCTTAGCCCTGCACAGGACCATCCCCAAGAGTCACACGCTGTGCCTGAGAGTATCACCTTTGCTTTTTGAACCCTGTCAGGCTTGGTGCTGTGACCACTTCTCTGGGGAGTGGTGTTTGGTCCAGTGCCCAACCACCCTCTGGGTGATGAATCTTTTTCTAATATCCAACCTAAACCTCCCCTGACACAACTCGGCCATTCCCTTGGGTCCTGTCACTGGTTACCACAGAGAAGGGATCAGTGCCTGCCCCTCCTCTTCTGGAAGACTTACTGCCTCATCATGTTGTATTTTTATTCTGAGACAGTAAGCAACTTTTCTAATTCAGTAGTTATTTCACCTAATTCATTAGTATTATGTAAGGAAATAAGTTGTTATCTGTTCCCTCTTGATTGTCACAAGGTAGCTGATAAATTTTTGGTTTCCTGCATTTTTCCTGGTTCTGTGTAGTGTGACTTCTTTCCCATGTAGCTGAAGGACACTAAAATCCAAATGCCATCTTAAGCATCACGCTTAAAAATTAACAAACTTCATACACAGTAGAAAAATAAATTAGTTTTGTTTAAAGCATCAAAGCTCAACCTACATTTTCTTTCTTCATAGTCTTCTCAGGGGAAAAGAAGCTAAGCAAGACATTTCTTGCATAATGCGCTATTTGTGGAGAACTAAAATACGTGGTATACTTTTATTCAGGTGATTCTTCTATCACTCTGCCTTGTTAGAATTTATTGATGTATTCCAATGATATATTTATATATTTTTTCCATGCATATACATTTGTTTTCATAGCCACATTCATTAATATGTTTAGGCCAGTAGTAAATGTCTTCTAGATATGCATTTTATTTCCATTACATTTGTGTGTAAAACATTTTAAGATACCTGAAGCAGAAGGATAAGAAAAAAGGTTACATATTAACTCATTTAGAAGAAAAGTTTTTTTAATTATAAATACTGCATTGTTTTATATTCACAAGTTGCTGAAGGAGATAGGGTAGAGAAAATAAATATCAGCGTATATATGAAGGCCCAGTTAAACCATGATAATGCCAAATAACAGTAAATAAATCCAGATGGGGAAAAGTACAGATAAAATTTTCTCAACACTGAATGCTTCTAAGAAACAGAGACCAGTGTTGTGCTGAAATGCTATATATGCTAACAGATAAATGAACTAAAAGAGAATATATTTAGTGAATAGGGATTTATTGACAGAGGACCTCAGCCGTGCTGAGGTTAGCAATAGAGATGTTGTCTATTGCTCAGACACGTGTCTGACAGGCTCAGCTTGTGCCCTGCCTAAAGGCAGGTCCGCTTCAGGCCAAGCCCAGAGAAAAAAAAACCCAAAACAAAAATTGCTGGTTGTATATATTTATTTTCACAAAATAATTAACATTTTGCTGTAGTATATAATTGATTATCTTCATTGAGCTTAGAGTATATGTTCATCTGAAATACTTCACTTGTAACAAAGAGAACTTTTTTCCTATAAATAATATTTTTAAAAGTTATATCTGAAACATATATGTCACTCTTTGAGTCAAAAATTAAATCCAGATAGACCAAAGACAACACAGAACATAAAGCACCCTTCTCCAAGGCATTTAAGGAAATTATGTTTTGTTCTGAGATAGAACAGTGATGCCAAGGTGTTCACTCCATTCTCTGCACATAGCTGTTAAAAGTCTTGCATCTCTTTGTAGACTATACGTAAAAATACTTGCTTCTATAAATACTTTGGTTTATTCTTTACCTCAACAATCTGTTACCTTTTATTATTAAAATTACTATTTATTTGCTATAATGTCCAATTGTCATGGCCCACTTTTTTATAAAGCAAATTCTTAATGGGAAAAATAAAGAATTTAAAGTTATTCCTATTCCATAGGAATAGTGTGTCCACCTCTAAAAGAGAAAAAAATTAGTTGCTTTGTGTTGCTTCTGGCTTAGTGGTGTTAAAATGATAGAATCCAAGTAAGAATTTAGTTCTATCCTTGAGGACAACCCTGTATGATAGCCATGAGATACTACTGTGAAACAGTGTTGAAGACATAAACAACTTGTATGGCTTCTGGTGGAGTTCAGGTGTATTTCTTGAAGATAAATCCTTTGAAAGTTACCAAATATAAAGATTTCTAGACTATAACATTTCTGAGCTGGTAACTGTTGAGAGCTTGAAGAGGATGAGAAGGAAGTGTGATATGTGTTTGCTCTGTTATTCTCCTGTATAGGCATCTGCTTGTGACCACTGCTGGAGATAGGATTTGGGGCCAGGTGGATACTGCCAGGTCCACTCCTTCTCCTTTCCTACCCTCCAAATTTCTGAAAAAATTCAAGTAGTGCTTTAGAAATACTTAACTAAACCATCAGCAGGTCCAGTCTGTATTTAATGAGGCAAGGGTCCAGTTTGAAAAAAAATAGTTTGTAATCATATAATTAAAAATGGAATTATTACATGTAAAGGAGAAGTATTAGAATCATGTAGACTTATCTCATCTCCATCCCTCTCCTTTGAATTCAGAGCTTTGCATCTACAGTACTTTTATTTGAATGTGGATCCTGGTGCTCTATATTTTAGGCTTGAAGGAGTCAACTGGAAAAGCAAGTATAGTTCCATGTGGACATCACACAAGTGCCTGGGCAACTAAATGGAAAGCAAACTGGCCTTCCTATTAGATGGGTAGCTAGAAGCCTAGTGTAGTGGATTTTAATAAACTATCTTTTCCTGGAAGAGAAGCACACACATGGTAGGCAGCATATTATGGCAAGTACACACAAGTTCACACCGATTTTCTGATTTCCCTTGACCTAGGACCATTTGAGAATACCTTCTGGTGACCAGTATCATCACTGCATCAGGAGGCCATGAATGCCAGTGCCTGAGCTGAAGGAACTAGAAGCTGCAGGCACCAGCTGTCCTTTCTGCAGGAAACTGGGCAGTGCTGGAGAAGAAGAGGTGAGCACACAGATAGTTTTCATCCTGACACCCACAAGGGGGTGCACACCCCACCACCAGAACTAGATTACACAGCCAAGGTCTAATAGGCCTAAGGGCTGTGGGTATTTGCAGGTCAGGAAAGCAGTGCAGGGAAAGAATTGCAGAATGCAGAGGATGAAAGTCAACTAAGGATTCAAATGGTCCCTCTGGGCACCATCTCATTGGGCAACCATGATGGATGGAACTCAAGGAGTCATATGCAATCTCCTGTACCAGACCTC
Organism: Calyptomena viridis; assembly: GCA_013390005.1. Classification (NCBI taxonomy): domain Eukaryota; kingdom Metazoa; phylum Chordata; class Aves; order Passeriformes; family Eurylaimidae; genus Calyptomena; species Calyptomena viridis. Next base: position 316,644 of record WEIV01019317.1, on the reverse strand, counting down.
TCTGTTCACAAAACCCAGTGTGTGGATCACACTCACCCTGAGACTGGCAGAGTGGGAGGACTTGAGGAGTAGTGCCAGTGTATATAAAGAGCCAGACACCATAGGCTTCTGGACTTTGTGAGCAATCTATCTAGGATTTTTTTGGAGGACCCTGCTCTTATCCTTTCCCTACAAAGTGACCTGAGGTGTTTTACCAGGGAATGCTGTGTACTTGTAGGTTGTTCTCATGCTAGGAAAGGGAGCGAGGGAGGTTTTTTTCTACAGCAGCAACCAGTACAACTGGGAAGCTTTTCAGTTTCCCTCAGAGGATTTCACAGGCTATGTGTGCTCTAGGCTAGAAGTAAACTGCACAGTATCTTTTTCCTCACCTCTTTGCCCTTGTTGTCACAAGTGAGTTGTAGAGGAAAGCTCCTGCATAAACTCATCGTGTCATTTTGGGCCTTAACCTTCACAGCAACCTGCCCTGTATCATCCTCTCCGTCCAGGGGGTAACTACAACACCAAAAACTCTTGTGCCTAGAGAAGTGACTTCCCTCTGTATTTCTAACCATACTTTATATCCCACAATATTCATTAGTATGAAGTAGAACAGAAGTCTGGTAAAGAGAGTTTTAACAAAGTACTATACTGGGCATTACTTCCCTAAATAATTCCTTGTCTTGACTGCACAGCAAAATAAAGTCCTTATTGCCCTGGACATTACAAGGGATAACCAAGAGATAGCTGCTGTTCCAAAGTGTCTATAGTATAAATGTGAAGGCACAACACTGGAAGCAAAGTAATATGACCCTCATTTTATAGGCAGGAAAGAGAGGGACAGAAAAATTAGATGGCAATACTGCATTAAAATAGAACCCACATCTCTAAACTCCATGTTTAGTACTTTTCTCACAAGACAATCTTTTCTGTTCTGCACCACTAGAAATTGCTTACACCATTTCATCTGCAGTTTTTTTTCAACCTCTTCCACAGATGCAAATAATTTTTAACAATGCAAGCTGGTGGAGAAGCACATCCTTGTGCAACAAATTGTCACATTTTCCCTGTCTTGCCTTTGTTTTTTTTTAAATCATGGAATCATGTGCTTATTAGTTCCTCTTGGACTGCAGCTTCTCAGTCTGCACAGAGAAGTCATCAGGTGCTGTGATAAAGAAGGAGGAACATCCTTAAGTTATTTTTATCTGTGGCCTGCTAAGCATTTTGACTTTTTGACTGTTAAATGTTCATTCTTAATAATCTTTCTGGATGTTCATCTCATGTTAAGTGTTAATTTTGTCTCTCTGTGAACAGACCTGTGGACAGTTTTCCAAAATATGAAACATTTGAGGGCATGGCCAGGCACAGGTGAAAAGGGTAAGAAGCTTTAAGTCTTAGAGCACCTGTTCAGCTCACAAGCACCCAGATTGCCCTGCTGCATATTATTGTGTGTCTGGCTCTACTGCCTGGGCTGCATCCATAGTGATCCTTAACCCAAACCTGTCATAATAATCTGGGTATGCTTAAATACCGTAAATAATGTGCTTTATCTCGCCTGAATCACTTTTAAGAGAACTGAGTTACATATGTGGTTACAGTGGAAGCATGTCTTAAACATGCTTCCTGAAATGTTGCCCCTCTCTCTGGTTCTGCATGTGATTATTGTAAAATGTCTCAAGGTAAGGGTAGAGAATGGCTTTAGACAAGAGTCTGGGTTTTTTGGGGGCAAGGTTAGACCTACCCTAGTATTCAAGTTTATGACATTTATCAGTGTTGATATATTTCCCAACAGTCCCCCAGCCCCCAGGAGGTGCATGGACACATGGGCCGTGTGGACATCACACTCACACTTTCCCCTGTCCTTCACAAGGTCCACAGACATACATGCCATATTCTGCACTCACCCTAAGAGTGAAGCAGACTGCACTCATCTACGACCTAAATCAATAAAAGTGACAAGTCTGGGACTAGAGTTTCAAGGACAAAAACTGGGACAAGTGGAGGGAGGGGCTGTCATAGATAAAGGTTGATGGAGTGAGGGACTCAGGAAGACATGAGGGTAACCTCCTCCTTCTGAGCCTTTTCTGCAGTGACACATTGCAACACTTTAATGTAAGGAGAAAGGGGCATGTGTAGAAAGAACATTTATCCTTCTGAGATCTCTTCACTACATGAATTCCCATCCAGTCCTCAGTCTTAACCTACCATCTCCCTTATTCTAGAACTGGCAATCTTTAAAAAAAGGAGGGGTAGGTTGTATTTTTCTTTCCCCAGTTAGCTATTAAGTGTGCCAATGGAAACTTGGAGGGAAGCTGAAGACACTGCTTTTGCTTGTGATGGGAGGTCTCAGCTTCTGATGAATTTGGAGCTCCGTGGGGGCCAGAAGCACTCTGACTGCCAAGACCTCCGATGTGATAAAGCTAACCTGGCCCCATCCCTTCCTTGCTGTTGTCTTCCTCTGCACTCTGCAGCTTGGCTCTTGTTGGGCAAGTGGCCCTGGCAATTAAACTCCACAAAATACCAGCCCCAGTACCCTGGCATACAACAGAAGGAGACTGGCAGCTGGAACAGTGTGGCTAGGTACAGCCCCAGTCATTCATTGTGTGAAGCACCTTTCTTGTTTTCTGTTTATCCAAACTGATTGTTATAAAACAGAGAGACCACATGGGGAATATATATTTTCCAGAGAACAGCTAAATACCAAGTAAGTGTCTGGGACAGCAAATGTTGGGACTGACTTTCTCATAGACTCCTTGAATAACTAAACCTTCAGGAATGCTGACATTTTGGGGATAAGCCAGCCCCACCCTTCATAATTAGGGCAAGAGCCCTCTGTGAGCTGACAACATCTCTATGTTGCCAGATACTCCTGTGCATCAGGTACTGAATTATCCAAGGACCCAGAGACATATCGATGTAACTGGAAATTTTGTAACACATACTTTAAAAACAGACTCTGAAGTAGCCCCTTAATGACAGATGAATTAGACTATTTAATGTATACTTTAATGTCTTGCTAGACCAAAACTATACCATATATACTTGGCTATGTATGGGGACTCCTTCTCATACATGGATTTCTTCCTCTGTTTCCCCCAGGGAGCAGCTCATTTGCGCATTTAAACAAGCTGGAAACAGTTGAAACTCAATCCCAGTATGTAACATGAATCCTGTGTTTAGTGGGTTTGACTTTTAAAAATGCGAATACACACAGGCCCTGATGACTTCAATAGCATTTATGGGTGCTCGGTGCTTGTAAAAATGTCACACTATTTATAACATATTTCTGTGACCTTTTTTTATATTCTCTGTTGGCCTGTCTCTTTTCCACTGTGGCATCTTTGACTGGCATAGTCACATCAGGATGTAGCATGTGTTTGAATAATTAAGAAAATACAAATAAAAGTTATCTTTATTCTAGTCCATATTTTTCCATTGCTCAACCACCAAAGATAACAATACCATTTCACCACTGCTTTTTACATTCTATAGAAGAAAAATACTTTTAGTTTTTCAGTGGTTTATTAAACCTTCCAATTATTTGCCCCTAGAGTTTCCCCCCTAAGCTTTAGAAAATTGTTTCAGCTATATCCAAACTCATCCCAACATCCTGGCTTCTCGGCCGCAACCCATCAGTGAGCGCTCTACTAAGAACCACTTTGAGGCTTTCCTTGAACCTCTTCTTCTTGCTGCTTCCTACAAAGAAGTAAACAAGGGGGTTGATGCTACTGTTAACAGTGGAGAGGACAACGGTGACATGGTTCTGCTGGCTGAGCAAAGATGACCAGTGGTGGTAATTCAGAAGATACAACAGCCTCATAGGCATGGCAAAGATGAGGAAGACAATGACTGTGGCCACAATGATGATGTAGAGCTTTGACGAATGAGGTCTCAGGGAGTTACGATGAATCCTGATAACCAAGATCAGGCTGGACAGAATCATTAGAGGAATGAAGATCATGAAAGTCAGGATCCATGTGAAGATGAGCAGTGCTTGGCAATGGTTGCCATTGTCGAATTGTTCCTTTGTTGAATCATCTTTGCATGTTAAATATTCAGCCACTGTCATCAGAAAAGACAGAGTCCACAGAATTGCACACACAATTGCCGATTGATGCTGTGACCGGTGGCATCGGTACCAGATGGGGTAAACAATAGATAGACACCGCTCAATACTGATGGCTGTCAGGAGATAGAGGCCAGTATTATAGCCAAGAAGGAAGATGATAGATAGTGTGGTGGTTATATAATAGTAAAAACCATATGCAAATCCAAAACCAGCAATGTACTCAATTGACAGAATAAACGTACAAAGCAGTAAGGAGATATCAGCAATGGACAAGTGTGTGATGTACGCAGTGAACGGGTTTCTTTTGATCTGGAAGCAGAGGCACCAGAGGACAATTCCATTTTCACAAAAACCCAGGAAGGAGATGATCATAATTACCCAAAGTGGGGTCAATATCTCCCAGACCCTTTCCTGTGTAGAAATGTTTCTGTGCATTGAGATGTTCTCTGTGCCTTCGCTGGGATGAAACGTTATGTTTGACTCATCCATGGGGAAAGCTCAAGTTTGGATAGCACAGCTCTTCCTTCTGTAAATATGTATAAAAATATACTGTGAGCATTGTGTGCTCCTCCCCTCCCCCTTTCTGTTCTGTGGACCCTCAATTTCTGGTCATACCTGAAGGCTTTGGCAAAAGGAAAATCAGTTCTGATATATTGATGCTAACTGAAGCCCAGTTGGAATTACTTTTGACAATGTTAAAGATCACTAAGCCCATCATGCTAGCAGAAATCCTGAGCTTTCTTTTCTATAGGGCTTACCATATGACTCTTAAACCCCAGCTAAAGAGATTCTCTCAAAGAGCTCTTGAACAAGCAGTGTCTCCATCACATTGCAAAATTTCATGATATATTCATCACAGATAGCATTGGTGGCTCTTGTTACAGCCCTAGATTGTTCCTTAGACAGGCCTATTCAGCTATTGAAGCTAATGGCATTAATTTTGAGTTAAATATATATATTTCAAGTGAATTCGGCTCATAGGTTTTTTGTTTAAAAAAAAAAATTGATACCGACATCAGTTTTCCAGAAAGGAATTTAATTAAGTCAAAATAATATGTAGTTACTCAGCATTGTATTCCCCCCAAGTACAGAGGTGGAGGGAAGTTGAGAGAGAAATTTTTTACCTGATTAAAGTGTCATTTATCACATTATAACATAATTTAACCATGTTTACATGCTCTAAACACTTAGCACAACTGCAGGTGTTCTTGCGAACATTATAAATCTAACCCATCACAAGGAGATGTTCAACACATCATGTTCATCATCATCACAGATTGCTCAGGTTTTCTGCCATTGTTATAATAGTTTTAACTGTTGGTTTGTGAATTATGGGCTAAGTTCTTCTTTTGTATGTCTCCTTTTATGTCATAATGGAGAATTAGTAGCATTGGCTTCAGCTGCTTTTCATACAAATATTTCATGCCCTTTTCCCTGTTAACTTCCCAGCTGCCCTTATGATGATGCACAGCCACATTCAGGACCCTTGTGGATTTACTGATGTTAAAAGGGACTAATTGTTGACAATTAGCTTGCCCAGCTGACTTGGCTTATCCATATAAGCAGCCTTGTTCATTAATATGTCATAATGAGAATTTACCCATATAAGAACATCAAATGCAAGGTAAAGATGTTTTACTGGGGCAACTTCTGCAATGATTATTTAAACACAACCATTGACCCCAGTCATAAATTTTCTTTCATGAGCCTTGCATTTTGTGATTTCAAAACAGTTCCTTAAGACAAGATATCACAGTCTAGGAAAGAGCAATCAGTAAGCAACCTGGGAAGCCTTATGGCTTGCTGGCATTCAAACTTGCACAAAAATGTTAATCATGATCTTACCTGTGTGTTGATCATGCCACAATCTGAGACAGTTGAAGGCAACACATGTGGTAGAGAAATGAGTGTGAATGTAACAAGTAAATGCAGTGACCAGAATGAGTGGCAAGCCTCCCAAAACCAGTGTTCTGCGAAAACTGCAGAGGGAAGGTGCTCAAACAGTGTGCTGCTGGAAGTGTAATAAAGCTTCACAAGAGAAAAAGAGAGAAGAAGCTGTCTACTTCAAGAGTTAGAACAAATGAGAAAGGAAAAAAAGAATTAAAATACTCCAAAAACAAAGACTGGGGAAAAAAAGACTCAAAGTACGAAAATACTCAAGAAAGTACTTGATTTGTATCACTATATAAAAGGACTTTTCTCTTTGGATAGTAAAACAAAGAGGAAAAAGTTCTTGACTTACTAAGGTCATTCCCACATGACAGCATTCAGAGATGAGGATGGAAAGAATCCTCTCCTTCCAGATACATCCATGATTTGTTCGTATTTCCCTGAAGGAGTTGAAGAACTTCCTTGAAGAAGCTGAAGGTTACCTTCTCCAACCATTTGCCTTTGGTAAGAGGGGGAGCAAGTAGTGACTTTGATCATGACTCCCTCAAAAAGAAATATGCAGTTCTCCCATTGCTCCAGAAGTCTGAGGCATGCCAAATAAAAGGGTCCCAAGCTCATCATCTGAGGCTGAGCTTCAAATGGCATCACTCAGTAACTGGCCAACAACTCATCTAGCTGAAAGCCTGGGAGTTAACTCTTGTGGGAAATGAATGGCAGTATATGGAAAGTTGTCCTGAGCTGCTACAATACCAAGAGACTTAGTTTAAACAAACAAACACGAAGTGAGTAAGAAATCTATTTGGGGATGTTAAGATCCAAAGGAAAAATCTCAATTTAGAACTGTGCCACCACATGCCATCTAAAAAAAATAAAAGTTGATTTGTACTTTTTTAATATATTTTTAATATGAGGAAACAGAAAAGAAAGAGAAGGAAAGAGACAAGGCAAAGAAGGAGAAAGAAAGACAAGGAAAAGAAGGAGAAAGAGGAAAGAAGGAAGGGAAGGAGGGAAAGAAGGGAGACAGGCAGGAAGGGAGGCAGGCAGGCAGGAAGGAAGGAAGGAGCCCATCATTGTGTTAGTCTCATACATCCATTCCTTCAGGTAAAAACTGTATTTTGAGATTATTCTAAAAAAGAGAAAAAAACACACAAAAACCCCTCAAATACTAATGCAAACAGAAAAAAATTGTTCTTGAGATTTAAACAGTCTCCCCTGAAAAGTTCCAACAAGCTTAGGAGCAGATAAAGTCTTTGAAAAATCCCCTGAGGATGTCCCTTGCTTTTAACCCAAGTATTAGGTTGTTTTTATATTCAGATATTAGCAGAACATTCTTAGCCAAAAAAGGAGAGAGTTTGCTTAGTCTTCTCCTTTAGATGTTTCACTAAAACTACCAAATCCCCAAATGGGAAGAGCTACTAACTAATGTGAGAAATAAATGACCCCAAATGGAGGGTCAGAATAAAGTTAGGAAAGGAACAAAGTGGAAAAAAAAACCTTGTTAATTGCTCTTTGTTGGCTTAAGTTGTAATCTACCTTATGTTCAATGCCTATGGGACCAAAAATTTCAAGCTACCTCTGTAAAAGAAAAGAACTTGTTCCTTTCCTCAAAAATTAAATATGCATATGGGTAAGGAGAAGGGTCATTGTAACAATTCAAGACTGACCAGGTACTTGTGTTTGCAGCCCACTGTGCAAATGCAACCCAAACCCCAGGATGCCCTGCCCTTTGTGTCTCCATGGGCCGGTTGGTTTGTGAGACCTCCCTCACACACGCAGCACCTCCTTCCTGACTGGCCCCTGGAGCACCATCAGTCACCACAGACATGGCCAGAGCAGCAGAGCGAGACCTAGTCCTGAGGGCAACAGGTCACAAACACAGCTTATCCTCAGTGATTTCAGGAGTAACAGGAAGGGTAAATAGCACAGGGCAACCCCATGCATGCTGAATGCTGCAGTGTTTATATCAGATGCTGCCAAGAGATGGAGCAGCTATTTCTGAATCAGTTTAACTCTACCGATATCGAACGAGGGGGCAACAATAGCAAAGCATGGAACCTCAAGAGGTCTTGGGACTAGAATTAGTATTGACAGTAAAGACATGATGGGCAATATAGATACTCTTTTAATTTCAATTTAAACTGAATGTACAGCAAGATGTGACATAAATGATAATTGATCCTAAAAATTTTCTCTCAGACACTAACTGGGTGGGATTGACCAACTTTGCATGGGATTTAAACTGAATGTACTAACACCTGAAAATAGCCTGTGTGTAGGAAGTTAGCAGTGTTACTTTTTTATAATTTTTTGAGTCTTTGACTAATTTAATGTTCTTATATCTCCAATTCCTGGAAGCAGAATGTAACCTGTAAAGAACTTGAAATTCATTCATTAAACAGAACCAAATAGCCTAGGATTTATAAACCAAATTAGAGGGGTTTATGTGGTTCATACAGGTGCCAGTATATAAAAAACCCTCTGTGTCCCCAGGAGTCAGATTTCCTAACTATATACTTATATGAGCTGTAACAAAAACGCTTCACGCATGAGCTTCGGTAGCACTTGCAGGCAGTGCAATTTTTCCTGATGGTCATTCAATCATTACCACCTTCCAGCTGAAATTCATTCAGCTCAAACAGAGGTTAGGAGTTGGGCTTAGGTTTCAGAGTGTGGACTGGAGATTTGGGTGTAAACCACTAACAGATAGCTGAGGGCCACACTGAAAAAGAGAGGGGTTGTAAGATGGCCAAAGCATAAAGAGGGGGCTCTGGGGTGCTGTGGAGAGCAAACAGAGGACTATGAAGCACATTGGGGACAAGATGGCACGGGACTTCTTATAGAGGCACGTAGGGATAGGACAAGGGGAAATGGCTTTAAACTGAAAAAGAGTAGGTTTGGATTAGATATTAGGAAAAAATTCTTTCTTATGAGGGTGGTGAGGCATTGGAATGTGGATGTGGATGTCCTGTCCTTGAAAGCGTTCCAGGCCAGGCTGGACGGGGCTTTGAGCAACCTGGTCTAGTGGAAGGTGTCCCTGCCCATGGCAGGGGAGATGGAACTAGATGATCTTTAAGGTCCCTTCCTTCTGTGATTCTATAAAATGCATAGGTCTTAGGTGTCTTAAGACCCATTAAGTCTCACAGAAACTGGAAGAGTCATTATGACTTATGGTTGCTCTTCAATATGTGATATGAAAATATCATTAAAGTACGAGTTAAGCTTGGGCTAAATTTAGAGTTTGGGTTACCCTAACCCAAAACCCACCACAGAACTTGCTAGACATCTTTTATGCTACTCGTATGACCCACAATCTTAGCATAATGCCAGTTCCCTAAAGGGTGGTAATTGATGGATTGTGTTTTATAGGCAACAGGCAAGTCTTGAGGCCAGCAGGGATCATCTGTTTATAGCTAAAAGTAAGGTTATGGTAGGAGTTAAAATTCAAGCTTGTTGTAAGGCCAGCTGTAAAATCCTGTTAAGGGCAATCATCAGATTGTATTTTCATGAGAACAGCATGGAATAGCAGGCTCTAAATCAAGGATTACTGCTTAATCCTGCAATCCTACTGAGAGATTTTGGTAACTAAAGTGGTAGAAGTGAATTAACCGTATTTTGTGAGTGGTTAACATCCACCACATGTTTATGGAAGTGGATTTAGGTCCTGTGGCAGAGGGTCTGAAAGTTGGTGTACTGTAGGAACATGGGAAAAACCTTACCTGAGGTAAGAATAAGGCAGCTAATGAGACCTGGGCAGTTTATAGCTGCTGCTGGGACTATACAGGCCCCTAAAATAGTTTGGTAAAGCTATTTTCAGATTACATTTCTATTCTTGGTCAGAGATGTGTCTGAGCAATTCCTGAATTTTAGGTTCTGCTCTGAAAATGCTGATGAGAAAAGGGTAGTTAGTAGCAGATAGAAAGGTAGTGGTAGACAGGCCTCAAAATGGTGTCCAGATCTCTGGAAGCTAAGTGAGATGTCTGGCCCATTACTGTGTTGCCCATACTGGTGAAAGGTTAGACTTGTTTACTTGTAGCTTCATGGACCGACTGTTGTGAGAGCAAGGGAGGCTCTGGAGATGTTCCTGCTTCTGACTTGAGCTGCACCTTCTTTTTTCCAGCCTGCACAGTTGGGGATGGTGTGCCAGGGCTCAGCACTCAGGGGCGATGCATGTGGCAGCAGGAGCAGAGCTTCAGCTTGGCTGTTCCAGGCCAAGGTGTTTCTACGGGGATGTGAGGGGACATAACTGGCTCCACGTGTCCAACCTCACAACCAGAGGGGAAATTGGCCATTTCAGGTGCAGAAGCTGTACAGACATATTCATATGATACCCGATGACCATGTTTACCCACCTGGGTGTGGCACACGCGGTGTTCTGGATATGAGATCAACCTCTGTGTTCTGTCACAGTATTGGTGAGGAAGCAAGCAGCCGGAGTAAATTGCAGGGAGTTTCCCAAATGAGAGAGAAGTGGGGAGCAGAGAGAAAGTATCAGCAAGTGAGGAGCTCTTAGTGATGCTGTGAGCCTGGGAGAAGTAATATAAAATAACAAGGTTTCCTACTGCCTGTGTTTCTCCCCTATATCATTGGGTTTCAGAGGCTCTTCAGCTCTCTGTAGACCCACCCACCCTTCAGTCCTTACATGCATAGCAGGTGACAGCTCTTACCTTGAAGACAGTGGGGTCTGTCCCCAGTGGAAATCTACCCTGGCTAAAATCATTCTGAGTCTTATTTCCCTCTTGGTCTGGTCACTGATGGTACAAACACTAGCACCAAAACCAGCATCATCACACATCAAAAAAGAAAACGCACCTGTCTGCTGGCAGCCTCAACAGCGACCAGGCATTAGGGCCACCACTGCTAGGTAGTGTAAGACAATACAGGAACCAGTATTTTGTTTCTGCATTTTCATTTTATATATATGTAAGACAATACAGGAAACCACTGGGGAGACAATAGGGTAAAAATGAAAATAATAATTTGCATATACGATTAACTAATGGAGGCAGTTTAAATCATTTTAGTTTTAATTGTGCAAAGCTGAAGTTACAGATTCAAAAATTTGACTGAGACTTGACAGAGATGAGTCAGAACTTCCCATGATGAAATGTTGGAAGAAAGACTTTGAGTGCCAAGTAGCCAGTAAACTTAGCTTTTACTTTGTTTTGGTTGAGATAAGATGGTGCGGTTGTATCCAGTTACTGCATACAGACGAAGACATTTTGTATTACTGATAAAGTTAATGAAAGAAGGTCCTGGTGCCATGGTGCTCTATCCTTCAACCTGTGTTGTTTCTGGATGTTCCCATCAAGAGATGTCCAAATCCTTCTTGAAACAGAGTTGCCAGTCAGACTAAATTATATCAAGTGCCTACCCTAGTAAGAAAGATTGCCCTGAAATAATATGTACTCTTGATTGTACTAATCTGCCTGTTTTCTCTCTTTTACCCCTTTTTAGTTTTGTTCTGTATCACATATTCATCATTTACATGCATTTTCAACGTATCACAGAAATTAGCCATTATTCTTTATTTGCTCGCTGCACTATGGGACCATAGGTGGCTAAGTAAAATGCTTGATGCTTGTTACCATGAAACCTTAATGTCTTTGGTTTGGATTCACTGAACACTCAGGATTTTTCACCTAAAGTCTGGTGGTCCACCTATGTCCTGCCCTCTGCATAAGAGAAATAGCTGTGATGCTGAGGATTTATTGCATTGGAAAACTATTTAAAAGGTTGATAACTGTTGTATGGAGGTACTGGTAGTTAAAAAAACAGTAACATAGAGGACATAAAAGAATTGTTGACAACTCTTTCTGGACACTCTTAGGACTCAGCCTGGATAGGTCTGTGACTCCTTAGGGCAACATCTTTACAAGTCATCTAATGACATTCTTGCAAATGTGATTACTGTGTACAATTGTAATTAGTGACTAAGGAGTAAGCAACAAGAGCTTTGTAATGACATGTCTGAATGAGGTGTGTATTGCTATGAGATGCTGGGGTTTAAAAAAAGAATTTCTGTCAGAACTGTGAAAGTGTTCTAGAGACCCATGAATTAATTTTAAAATGAATGTTTTTTAAAACATGAAGTATTTTAAAAATCAAAATTTCACTGTGTATATCACACTGTGGTTCTCCAGGGAAACTGTAGCCTAGTTTATCACATCTCATTTCTCCTTTATTGAACTGAACCTCCCATGGTGCACCATGGAATATTGACTTTGTATTACAATCCTCTTTTCTCTTCGTGTATCTGACTGACAGAGATGAACCAGTGCACAGTGCATCAAATCATCCTTTCAGAAGGGAAATATTTCCTACTGCTTTAGGATTCTTCCCAAATGATTAATTTTTTAAATGAAGGCTCTCAAGTAGCTAAACATTTTCCTTTGAGTAAAGTTCCTCCATTATTTTTAAATTGCTTCTAATACCTGTCTCTTTTCAAAGACAAAATACAGACTCAGAGATAATTTTTATGTTTCAAGGTGATCCAGCTTGAACACAAGTGCAAAGCAAGCTCATGCAGTAGGCTTACTGCATAAAGCTAGAAGGCCACTGAGTGAAAATACTCAAATATCTCTTCCATGAAGCGTATATATCTGGAGTGGATCTAGAGTCCTGAGATATAAAAAAAGCCATTATATTTTCTGAAAAAGGAAATTTTTAAAATGTAGCAAGAGTGCAAAACAATTACTCTGAGGGTAGTAGTCATGAGGCCTGTGTTTACTCTGTTTCTTCAACATCATCAGAATTCCTCTTCTGCAAAATGGGAGTAACATGGGAGCACTAGGAGGACAACTTCAAATCTGTGAGACACACAACAGAGTAATATAAATATTAAAAATAAAAAGAATTCACCTACTACTTCAATCTCACAAACACAATAAGAAATGAGTTTGATTCTTTTACAGTAAAAAGAAAGGGTCTTGGCTTTTTAAAATGTATGTCTACCTTTTTCAATTTTCTGCTTTATACTTTGGAGAGATATAGGATAAGATGTTCGGCTGTGGTAAGTCATCACATGGAAATCAATGTCAGTAAACCAGGTAATAGTTCAGCCCCTGCACATGAGCAAAGACTGCTCTTGAGGACTCCAGGTTCAGAATTTCTAGTTCCCACAGTGATGCAGTAGTAAATCCCTTGCCGAAGTTTCAGTCTAAACATCTATATTGGCTGTGTCATCAATTTGCTTGCAGAAACAGTATTGACCTGTTCATTTCTATTCATAGTTTGGTTGGTAACAGCATTTGTCCTGCAGAGTTGAGATGACACAAAATAAGTTGTGTAGTGAACGACTAACTGACCTGCAGCTGGAGATAAGGAACCTGAAGTTCTGCATTTTTTCTGAATTTCACTTCTTCTTCATGCATCAACAAATAAGGTTCCTTCTTCCTCTGAGTTGGAGTGGTTAAAGACATCACTGCTTTCTTCCTCCCCTTAACAGGGACATCCAGCAACTAAAATATGTTCAGGCTTCACTTGAAGTCTCAGTCTTTTGTTAATAGAAAATATATTCCTCCAAACTTAGATGCTCCAGGGACTATTGTTGCCTCTATTTCCTGCTGAACACATTTCCTAGGACTGTTTTTTCTTCTTTCATGCTTTTCCTTTATATTTTGATGACAAAGACACGTGATTTTTCTTGCCCTATGAGCAACACAGCAGCACCTCTATGTGGCTCTTGGCCATGCAATGTGTGTTGCTGGCCACAGTGGAGCCAGCTGCAGGAATGGCTTCAGGGCATGTCCCAGGTGGGCAGTCATGTCTGCTTGTGCACCCATGGTGAGATGGAGTGGGCCTGAGCTGGCTGTGCAGAGTAGAGCCAGGGTATCGCAGAAATGTTCAGGTTACTACCAGCCCCCAGGCCACCACGGTCTCAGTAAAACCCACGGGATATAGGTCTGGCAAGAAAGCACTGAGCTGCACTTCAACTGCTCACAAAGCACCTATGTTAAAAGGATTGAAGGTTGGCAGCTCTGTATCATCTATCCTGTTTCTCTGCCTCATTATCTTACTTTTTTCCTCTCTGTTCCTGGCTAAATCTTTTAATAACTTGTTGTGGTTTACAGGCACCTACATTCCCACTGACAGGAATATACATTCTCGGTGAGGGTGAGGAGCAGAGTTTACAAGCATGACTCAAGGCACACTTAAATACACTTAAGTTTTTTCCAGCTATATTGTTATGTGCACTGCTCTGCTGTGCTACAAAGAAATCAGACTCTGCTCTGAGATATATTCTCAGCAAAGCTATTTCCTTAGTACTCCTCCAAATATGGACTGATGGAAGGAGATAGTGAGGTGTCAGTCACAGAGCCAGACAGCGCCTCCTCATCTGGCCAAATGTACCGATCATCGGGATGACTGTATAGTATATAATATGCATAATATTTAGACACATCTTGCCAAAAATAAATTTACTACTCTCCTGGGTGAAGAAAGGCTTAATTTCTGGTGTTGTTTTATTTGAGGGATAGGGATAGGGGAAGGAAGAATCAGTAAGAGACCAGAATATAGTTGGTGGTGTAGAAGCCATGTGAGTCAAAAGAAAAAAAGTAGGTAAAGAGCAGCCACAGTGGCATCCTTGATGTCCACTACCTGCCCTTTATTTGACTGCTGTGGCTTGCCTTGGTACCAGGGACTGTGCAGGTGAATGAATTTCTGAAGCTGGCGTGACCAGCAGTCACATCCCTGCACAGTGATGACAAGGAAGGTCTTGGCTCTCACCTGCTCCTGCCTCCATATGTTAGCGATGATTTTTGCATGATGGAGAGCTCCAGGAGAACTGTGGAGATGGTAGCTGGTTACCCCCAGAGCCACATGCAGCACCATGTCAGGATGGCAAGGCAATGGGGTTCATCTCTTACATGGCAAACAATGGAATCTGTGTGTCTTGGAATATGGCTATTGGTTTGGTGACTGCACTGGGACGGACAGAGGAGGCAATATGAGAAGATGCTAGTCAGAATCTGTAAACACGCGTTTTTCGTGTGTGTGTGTGTGTGTTCCTATCATCTGTGATAGTCTCCTTGGACATTTACTAATCCTGTTTTGGCAGAGTTAAACTGCAGTACGGAATCTGTGAGCCCAAAACCAGGGAATGAGCACTAGGCTGTAGGGTGCTTCCTGATCCCAGCTAACTAGTTTTACAGGGGTTTCTTGCATCTTCTCATCTACTTAAGCAAGCTGGTATGTGCACCTGAGGATGGGATCAGGGTGGAGCCTCTGAATTCAAAGGCTTTGTAAGGTATATAAACCACAAATTCTTCTGAAAGGCAAGCTCAAATCAGCATAGCATGAGAACATGTTTTAAATAACACCACCTAAATTCTTGCCTGTGTTCAGGCACTTTATTCAATCAAGGCTTCAGCCTTCACATATTCATCAGCTGGGAAGAAACAACTGAGAGGGTGGCACTGTCTGTCCCATAATTGCAAATGCAAACCTTTCTCATGATGATCATTAAACTGTAGGTGCGTGATTCCTGAAGGAACATTGTGCCAGGCAAAACAAGACCAGGCTTTTCAAGCATTCATCTCCTTGTGTCAGTGTTGAAACAGACTTCCTCAGTGGAAATATGTGATTGAATAAGCCTAATTATACCTTCTGGCTCCCAAGAACAGGCCTCTATGTTGATGCAAAAGGAGATACATTCTTTGCCCTAATTCACAGCCAAAAGCATTCTGCAACTGCAGTAATTGGTATGATCTTCCAGAGAGGCAATACTTATATATTCACTTGTTCCTCACATATCTCAAATACACCATTATATCACAAGCCCCTTTTACCGCTCTCAGACATGGCTGTTGTAGCACCACAAGGACATGTTTGTGCACTGCACAGCCTTTCTTTCCATACAAAACATTGCATAAGAGTCAAAATTCTTCTGGAAAAGGAACAGGTGACCCTTCCCTTCTAGGGTTATTTCTTTTTCATATGCCAGTGCCAAGCTCAGACGAGGATTTAGAAACACTTCTGGGGAAAGGAGGGGAAGCATTTTCTTTTTGGGCCTCTGCTCTTGTCCTTTCTGTTCTTGGATAACTTCACAGTCTGATGGCTACAGAAGCCAGAGATGTCCTCCTGGGGCTAGACAAAGACCTCGGCTGGCAGATCATCTGTTTGACAGCTGATCTGAAAACAAACAGACATTAAACCAGTATTTCTGCCATTGGATTTGCTCCAAACTTTCAGCCCTGTGTTGAATTGGAGCAACCAGAAGGAACAAAATAAGCAGTGCTAAAATGACTGTTGTGCCTCCTTTGTCCACCATATTACTCTAATGTCAACAGCTTTAGGTGATTTTAATTCTTCTATTCTTCCTTTATCGCTGTTTCTTGATTGTTTTTTTGCTCTGTCCTTTCTCTCGTCACTTCTGCAACTCTCTCTTGAGATGTTCACTTCTTTCTTTTGAAAGTCTTGAAGTGCCAGACAAGACTTGAGAGACTGAGAAAATGAAGAGAAGAATGATGTAAAGGAAAAAATCTTGAAGGTAAAAAGCCATGTGACTTTTTCCTCTACTTCAGTGCAGACAGAGCCCTCAAAGCATGAGTAAAACTAGTATGGAGAGTACACACATCTTTGGTATCTCCCTGCAACATCCTGTCATTGCATTTCTACCCAGCAGGTCTTCAAAATAGTATAACCATAACCTGGTTCATGTCCTTCTCCAGTCACACCACCAGCAATAAAAGCTCTTCTCTCTCTACATGCTCATTCCAAATTCACTGACTGGCTGAAGGGATCTGTCTTCACACCTCTTGCAATGTGCTCCTTCTACCTCAGGGAGACAATTTATTTTTGTCCAATTGTTTACATGAAGTCTTTATTTGGCACAGGTTTTCCAGGGCACAGACATACTGACAAATTAGGGAATCTCAGAAGTTTTTTCTCTTTCCTAATTTAGGTGGAAAAGAAAACCTTTTCTTTCACCTTAACCCTTTAGATTCACTAAACATTGAGGAAATGTTATCTTTTTGGAGCCATTGTGCTATCCCTCCAGTTACAACATCAACCTTGGAGCTTGTCCAGGTGCACGTGGTGACCTGTCTTGGGTTTGCCTTTCACTTTCCTCCCACACAGCTCATCTACAGGCTGTGGAACACCACTAACCTGCTTGGTGAAGAAATCATGAGCTGGATTAGCTGGGGTTCCCCTTGCCAGGAGCATGGTAGCTGCCACTGAACATCTGCAATTCTTCACACGCACAACTACCCCCTGTCCCCAAAAAGTATCATGCTGGCATTACTCAAGATAAAAGTAATTATTTCTAAGCACGTATCTTAAACATTTTAATTACTGCAGCAGCTCTCGTTGAAACCTCCAGCAAAGTTCACCTCTTGGCTTGAAACTTGTTTGAGTCTCGACTTACATTTTTGTTCTGAAAATTGAATAAAACTGCCTGTGAAGCACACTTTTTTCCTCCAGGTAGGAAATTACATGATTATTTATGTTGGACATTATCTACAAGTGTCAGAGCACCTTGGTCTGGCTGACAAGACTGTATAACCTCTCGCATGATAGTGCATCTGGGCTGGAAACTGATTTGATTGTCAGAGGACTGTGGTTTCTGAGCAAGCTGGGAGAAAAAAGGCCAGAAAATCCTTAATGCCTTTAGGAAGGAGTATGATCATCTTAAAGAAGGGATTTTTTTAAATGTAATAACAAGAAATGGGTCTTTGCAAAGTAAGAGCTCCCATCTAGTCCTGTGTTCCCATTTCAGCACATTGATGGTATCACTTCAGTTTAACAGAAAAAAAAATCAGTATATTCAGTATCAGTATATTCTACTCTCCCCCTGGGAATTCTGAATCCAACTGCTTTGTCTGCAGCAGGAGTACTAATAAAGTCAGCTTATTTGGCTGTAATCTAGTTCATGGGTATGTCTGTGATTTTCCATTCCTGTACAACCAGTGGAGCCTTCAGCATCCCATTTGCTTGGTATTTCAGGTCTTGCAAGCAAGAGAGTTGTCTGAGAAAGAAGGTGGCTATCTCCTGCGATACCCTGGAGACCAGAGCAGCCTTAAACAGCTGTAATAGCAAGTGTACACCCCTATGCCTTCAGTTCCTCCTTTGTGGGAGACGAAAAAGCACGTGGGGCTGCCACAAGGCTCACATTCTGCCTCTGCAAGGAGAACGTGGGGATGGTAGGTATGGGCACTGTAAGCACAAAACAAGAGTCTTCGCAAATACCTCTGGCCTACTTTGCTTACAAAAGAAGAAAAATAATTTGAATTGTAATACTGGTTGGCTTATTGTTTTAAATCAATGACACCTACTAGTCAATTTTTTTCTGAGTCTTTTTTAATTAATAGAGTACACAAATGAATATTTAAACAGCCTAAAGGTTTTTTGCCACTTCATTCAAAACTCAGAGGTCAAATGCAGTGGAATAAAGATTTAATCACAAACTTAATTCTTTTTATAGTCTTATTTTTAAAGAGCAATGGCAGGGTTTTATTCTTACTTATATACTTTTAAAATGCCCTTGCATATTCCCTGTTAGCTCTCTAAAAGCAGATAAGGTGGTTCTTCACCTTTGTTGACAGAAGATAACTCAGGACACAACGGGAAAGGTCACAGTGACAGAGCTGAGTACTCAGCCCTTCCACAGAGACACTGAGGCTGTGCCTCAAGGCAAGGAGACAGCCTCAGGGAGCATAAGCCTAGGACACAACCAACTTCTCCCCTTTTCTGATGGATATAAAGAACAGATTGAAGTCAGCACACCAGAGCTGGAGGAATCAGGGCTGCACCCCAGTTAGGACCTTGGAGACAAAATACAACAAAGTTCATGTTTCATGGAAAATGTAGGCTCTAGTCCCACAAAGCATTAAACATTATCAGCTGTTATTACCATAAATGGGGTAAAAGATGCTTGGTACTTCGTACTTTTCCAAGTCTATCTAAATATGAGCAAGCTACACTAGACAGCAAAAGGTGCAACATCAAATGATACTGTGAGTTATGTATACATGCTTGTGTATATTTATGTAATAACACAATGCATTAATTACCATTTTGACACAGAGGGACACGGATCACTTTGATCAATGACTGTGCTCTGTAAAAAAAATTACAAACTATTCAGTTACATAAACAAGACTTTATCTAGATGTAGTGATTTTTTATTATAGTTATGATTTTATCAGATTGATTTCTATGTTAAGTACTTAGTAGCTCATGAAGCACATTGCACGTTCTAATACAGATGATTTGCTAACATGGTCATATTTTCTGGGTCTTTATCAGAAGAAGAGAATCATCTTTCATTGCTTTGGGACTCTGGATTCCTAACATTGGTCCACAAAATTAAGATCAGTAATTTAAGCAACATTCAGAGACTCTCCTGTTCCTAATACATTTGACTCATGAAAAAATCAAGTTGTTCGCGATTTCTCTTAATTATAATACTTATGAACTTTTAAACTATACAAAAATAAAATTATGATATTTTACCATCAGCTTCAGTAATACAAACTGATGGAAGAATATCCTCCACTTGCTAACAGAGAAAACAGCTTTCAGTTCAAGTGACATCATAACAGAGTTGAACACTGTTGTCTCTCATTACAGATCCAGCAAAGCCGAACAAGACTGAGTTCAAGGACTGAGTGTGTCCTATTTCTAAAGACAGTCTTTACCAGGTGAGTGCATCCCAGCTGCTCTTTGAGATTCTGTGGAAATGCTTTCATCTTCTGGGATCTGTGCTCCAGGATGAAGAGCAGCAAATTTACTGTGTATGTCCTACCTCTGGCCATCACTGATGTGACCTCCATGCAAACACTAGTGGGACTGCAGACATCTGCAGTTTCAGAGGAGCTTCTCAGCCATCTCATCTTAGTGCTGGGCATTGTTTTCTCCCCCAGGTGCAATGCTGGTTCCTTCCTTTCAGCAGCTGCAGTGTGGTGCATGAGGCTCCTGTCCCCGGCATGGCATCAGTGCAGTTGGCCTGAGCCTCTCTCATGCCACATTTGTGCTCTTCCTTAGAGCCTGTCCTGCATGCTCATTGGGATGGAGGGTTTCACCAAAGGGAGGACTCTCAAACTCTGCTTGCTGAGGGCTCTGAGAGCAACAAGGCAATAATTATCTTCACCTCAGTCATTAATTACCTGATTTTTAACCCCCTCATGGTTCTTTTCAGTTTGATCTTGTTCATCACTGTATAAAAGAGGCCTCCAAATGAGGCTTGACCTCATCATCATGGTCACTGCCATGGCATTCGTCTTTGCTATGCTGTCAGAATCACAACCCCTATGAAACACAGACTTCCTACATTGCTACCAGTCAGACCCATGTACGTTTCTGCTTCTTTCAATGACACCAGCAGCAGTGCAAACCCCCATCTCCTTCTGTGTTGGGGGATGAAATAAGATGAGACTTGGAGAAGCCATTCAGAGAGCCCTTCAGAAAGCCTTAAAGGATGGGAGAGGAATAGCAAGGTGAGAACAGAAGCAGAGCCAGGATGAGTTGGAAATCCAGGAGTTTAGTCACAAGACCCTCTTGAGGGGATGCACTCTGCAGGTGGATGAGCTTTTCAGACTTCTAAAGACTGTAAAGACAGCAAGCTGCTACATGAGATTATCCAGGAGGAGTTCACAGTCTTCAGCACAAGCAGATTTGAAGGTGAGGTGAAAAAAGTGGCAGGTAGTGGTGTCAGATTTGCTGCATGACAAAACCAGGATATTTTACCATTGGTTTTAAAAAGTTAAAGTAAATTTTCCATTGAATTACCACTTGAAGCACACAGGTAAAGAAGGTTAAGCTCAGTAGAGAGCTGGTGTGGAATCAGAGGTGCCAGCCAGACTGTACAAGTACCTGGGAGTCTAAAGATGGCAACAGGTACCTATGGGATTGGAAAGAGCTCTGGTTCCATTTCTGTTCCCCCATCACCATGCTCTAGTGCTAAGTTATGGCACGTATGGGACATTTATCAATGCAACCCATGGAGCAACAGCATACCACTTCCACAGGGATGCCTCTGGCTGCAGAAAACCTCCAGATACCCCTAGCTGAGCAGCCAGCCCCAGCCCATCCCCTGGAGACTACCCAGCATCTAGAGGCTGTAGGACCCCAAGGGAGGCCCAGGAGCCCAGTAGGGCTCCTGTGGCATTGGTTCCCATGACCCAGCAGCCCTGTGCAACAATTACATCAAGCTGCTTCTATCCCACATCCCAGGGGAGGGGGCAAGTTTTGAGCACTGCAAGCAGCTGTGGGAGCCTGTAGGTTTGCATATCCTCACATTTACGTAGGAGTGGCAAAGTCTGTTGTACATGTTTCATGCACAGGAGAGACAAGTTCCAGGGGATGAGTGAACAACCACCTGTTTTGGTTACACTGGCTGCACTTGGAAGCAAGCAGCTTGTTAAATCATGAGAAATTAAGACTGCATGAACTTTTTTAACCAAAAGCTGGAGGCAAAGCAGAAATTTCTAGCAGCATCTTTTAGAGCAAGATCAGAACACGCAACAGCTCTGTCCAAACACTTGTGCCAAGTTTTATGGGGCAAATAAAATTGTTTGTGTTACTTCAAAGGTCAGAATGAGCATTGCAGATTACTCTCTCACTGCTTAGAAACCCAAGTAAACTCCAGGAGTGTGAGTGGGTTGGGCCAGGTCCAGATTTAGAAGTACTTTATGATTTCCTCAATTTGTGTGTGCCTGGGTAATGTGGAATAACCCATTTTTACATTTTAAATAGCAATCTTTTTCTGTTTTCCTTTTTAACTGAATCTTTTTCTACCAGGACACCATGTGTTTCTCTGGTGTCATAATCATTACCTCTTGCAGATTTCCATCTCACAGGTATTTTAAAAGCCAGACTAACTTACATCACTGACATGAGGTTCTTTGCCAACAGACTTGCTGTTGCTATTTCCTTTTAAAGCTTGGCTGTGGAAGGTGTTGTATGGGTCCATGGGTTAGCACATTTACCACAGAAATAGGAGAACCAGCGTCAATCACTCCTGTGTCTGGAGGGGGCTCCTAGCTGTGCTACATGGGAAAGAAGGGGTGCAGGAGTCCCCACCTGAATCTTGCCTTTGGTGAAAAATTGGTCTGTTCATCTGTATATGCTCCCTTGGCTAGGGAGAAATTGCAAGAAATTCACCCGCTTGTTAGGATGCTGATAGGAAAGGCACATCTGAATCCTCCCTCCCCAGGGATCTTGGGTCTCATTCCCCTGCCCAGTCTGCAGGCAGGGGTCCAAATGTCAGGTAGGAGTACTTCTGCATACAGTGCCTGTGCTTAAAACCAAGCAACCCCAGCCTAGATACCCCTCATTGCTGGGACTGCACCAAGGAAAGAGAAGGGAAACCCAAAGACACATAATAATAAGCACTGGTTTTGTTAAAACCAGTTAAAACCACAAGCTTGAATGAGGTGGTTTCTGCAGCAACAGAAAGCATGAGGTGAGACACTGAGCATAAACTCTCTCTCATGCCCCATGCAGCCTGGCAACTACAACTCTTCTCCACTTTTCATGGCCTTGCAACAAACTCACAGCTCCTCAGAGGCCTCTGGGGGAAAAATATTTCCATCACCTCTGCCTGCACATGTTCTTCCAGTTCATTTACCACAGCAATCTTTGGTCATCTTCTGTCCCATGAGCTCCACTTGTCTCTGGGGGCACAGGAAGGGCTTGGAGACAGTTTGCCTCCCTCCTTGTTGCTCAGCTACAGCTTTTGTAACACAATCCACAGTGTTTACATATACTTGTGTAAGTCACTCTCCACCAGAGCTCCTGGGAACGCGTGGGCTAGCTTGGGTGACAGCTCTGTGAGCCAGCCATATCAGTTGTCAGTCATCCCCACCAGGAGAGATGCCACACCTCCAGCAAACCGAGGGATCAGAGATCTGTCCTTTCCCCAGCATTACTGGTCTGTGTCTCCTCTGCCTTTCTGAAGGGACTGTGCACACAAAATAGTCCCCTTCCAACAGTCCCTTGTGTCAGACTGGGTATAATCATCCCCTTTTCCTTAAGCATAAGAGTTGTTGGAAGAAATGTGCCCACATCATTTCATGGACTGCCTCCTCTCTGAGTCTTCTTGTGGGGGTTCTCCATTGCTGGAGACTAGAGCATCTGGTGGGGAGGGGTTGTTGGGAAAAGCCATGGGAAAACGGGAGATAAAACCAGAAAATAAGTCAGATTTGGTGCTGCATATAAAAGACCTCCACAAAAATGTGTCAACAGAGCAGTTGCATAGCAGGGTTTTCCTATGTCTAAGGCATATGGAAAATTCATCAGTTGCTTCATCAGCACACAAAGTTCTGGCCCAGCTGTGGTGCTGTGATAAAGCCAAAGCCACCCTGGCTTGTGAGGGTACCTCCCACCAAGGGAGCGAGCGATGCTGGTACTTGGCACCAAGCTGTTGCACTTGATTCATCCAGCAAGACATTTACAACCTCACCATCCCAAAATGCACCAAGGTTTTCAGCTATGATGTCTTTTGAATGAAAGCATAATGTTAGGAAGAATCATTGATTCATACCATTGGAAAACACAGAAGTACATAAAATTTTCTTCTATATGAAAATAATACTTTTTAAAGAGAGGTAAATCCTGCTCTCCTCCAGTGCCACTGTGTATCTGGCATATCACCACTGAAGCCAAGAGCAGCAGCAAGGACATAGCAATATTTAAACAGAGTTTTGCCTTTTCCATGCCTTCCCATTGGAGCAGAGATGTTATCTCAAAACTCACATACTTAATCTTGAACATGTAGAAAAAGAAGTCAATGTACCAAAAATCAAATTGTTCTTGGAAACAGATATATTCTGATTTACAGTGCTCTATTTGCAGAGCAAATTTTTTAATCTACACCTTCACAACTCGAATTTTAACACCTTGTTTCATTAAGGGTTGGAACTATCCTTTCAAGCCTTACACCTAAATTTCTCACACTGCTAAGAGGCAGGTGTGCTATAACTGCTGCTAGGGACTCTGCTGTGATTTTATCACTATCTCAGGGAGACAGATTTGATTTTCTGAGCTGCTAGCCTACAGAGCCACTCTGAAGCTTTGACACGCACCTCTTCAGAACCAGAGTTACAAGGCAGGTTGCGCCACCTTAAATTGGCCTCACAAGAATCAAAAGTATCTCCTGCTTCTTGCAGAAGATATACAGAAACAGGCATAACCTGTTCAAATAATACTTTTGATACTTCCAGCTTCAATTAGTAACCTATTTTCAATTCCCTGCTCTGCAGCAAAAGAAACGGCTGAGGTTGGAATGGTTAGGTTGGCATAAGATCAGCTCAGTTGGTTGGACCACGGTGCTAATAATGCCAAGGTCATGGGTTTGATCCCCAAGTGGGCCATTCACTGAAGAGTGGGACTCGATGATCCTTGTGGGTCCCTTCCAACTCAGAATATTGTGTGACATGTTCAGGAAGATTATACCTTGATCAATACCTGCTCAGAAAAACTTGCGGCTCTGTTCTCACAGCCAAACGTTTCTGCTGTGATTTGTTAGACCAGCTCCCAGCTAATTCATTTCATCTCATGGGAATTGACTGCTTGTACAGCCAATTGATCTCTTTAGGAGGCTCCCAGCAGCAAGTCACTCTCAATTATTACACATAGGCAGCTTGTTTCTGTAAATTCTACCCTAGCAAGGAGATCAAAATATACTCAATCCAGTCTCATTTCTTCTTCCTGTATTTACTCTGCATGCAAACTTAACTGATTTACAGTTGGAATATGTAGTACATCTACCAATTATTACTTGTAATTTATTCTCACTGTAATGCAGAAAAGCCAAGTCTCTTGATTCACCATACTATGTTGCCACAAGAAGCATGTTTGTCTCTGGGAAACAGAATAGACATGATCAGACCCAGAGGCTACTTCTCCAAAAAGTGTGAAAGGATCTCTGCTTTCGTCCACGAGCAAGTGTGTTCCTTTAGAGGGTGAGCCAAGAGAGAGAACAGCACTGCACAGACCTAAATCATTATTTGTTGGTGTGCTACTCAGAGAAGAAAACAGGAGAAAGGGAACAAAATTTAAGGACAGAACAAACAATTTTCTTCATTACTTCTAGGAGTATGCTCCCTTAAAAACTACTGGGCTTCTCAAATGTAACAGCATCTCTAGCTTCATGATCCTCAGATTGTAAAGATTAGATGCAAATGAGGCTTCATCTCCCCACATTTAAGTATGCAGCTGAATCCAGATCCCACAGAACAAGGGTATTAGGTTTCCCAAATCATAATCCAAGAAAAGTGTTTTTTATGGAAAAATACTTGCTACAGCATGTAACACCTGGTGAAAATTTTCATAAATCTACACAGGAAGGTACTTACACTGGACAACTGGTATTTGAAGGAACACTATGACAAAGAACCCCATCACTGAAGGTGTTACAAAAAAGAAGTCACCAAGAAGTCAGATACTTGTCTTACTACAAGCTTGTTTACAGAAAAAGAGCTGTAAATCCCAAGCTGTGCAGAACTTAAGAACCACATCTGAAGATGTGCTGTCCTTTCCTCCTGAAGAGCAGCAAAGCAGCAGGCCCTCAGCAGCAGGGAGCGCGTGATCTTCGGGCACACCGCAGTGCTGTGCTGCTGCTTGAAGTCCCCTGCAGCAACTCCCACGTTCCTGTCGATTAAAGGCAGCTTCTGCCTAGGAGGTGCTCACGGGCCCCGTCCAATCAAGTCTGACTCATGACATCTAGGGTCCAGTATTTGGAAACAACTTAGAAACCAATGCATCCTCTTTAAAAATACATTTCCAAGAAAACAATTCAAACAGTATCCATAGTTTTGGGGTTTTTTTTACTCATAGTTTATTGAATTAAATGAAACAAAAAGGACAAATACAAGAAATAAGATCTGTGTTCCTCATGTCTCATCTGTAAAGCAGTCCTTTAGAATGAACATCTAGGAGCTCCTCCAAGTACAAAGGCCAAAAGAGACCACAGTGCCACAATACCAGAGATCCTATGAGGAAAGAATAATAAAATTCTGTTAGGTTACCTATAGTTAGGGCTTAATTTTGTTCATATTAAGCCCTGAGATTCTTTTCCAAACCATGTCAGGCCAGAAATTCACCCTTCACAAGTATCACTGTCAACACCTCACAAGAGGGGTGCACTTTAAATCTGGAATTCCCTCCTACCACCAAGCTTTCAACCCAGATGTAGAAACACACATCCATCCCACACCTGGGAGACTCCACCTCCCTCTCATCAAGCTTATTAGAGCTGGCACTACAGCTCACTAAAATGACCACCTGTCTGCTATGATAGCACACACCTAGTTTTGTGCTATCCATGGGGTAACTCTCACAGTTAACTTTCAATTCAAGATTAAAGTACAGTTGCCCAGGGCTGAAAGCTCCTGAGTAGTCAGCAAGCAAACCTTCTGAGCCCCTTGTTCCCCTGAAGAGAGAGAACAAAGGCGTGGCATGCCGCTGCCGTGACAGGGCTTTGGACCCTGAACGGAACGCCTCCCGCGCATCCCACTCCTGTGCTTCCCGCAACTTACTGCAGCAGGCAGTTTACTTGCGGAGAGTGCCTCCAGTGGCGATAGACGGAAACCTGCAGCTGAGGGTGACGCTTGTAATTTCGCAGGACAAGCCTGACGCTGCAATGAAAGCACGTGTCTTGAGCCGCGGCTTGCAGGCTGCCACAGCATCCCACAGCTCAGGGCAGGAATCTCTATATAAGAGTTGTCACAGCAGAGAAAGGGTGGGATGAAGACTTGCATAAAAGGACAAAAAAACTAAAGGTTTTCTGATCACTTACTGCTTATACTGATTGGAGAGCAGAATGAACTGGTTCTTTGAAAGCCGTCTGACATCAAAGCGACAAAGACTTTTAAACTCTTGGTAAATCTCTCTCTCATTCAGTCCTGGCCAGCCTCGGACATGAACAACCAAGACAGGGGGATGACAGCACGGAACATCTTCCCCAGAAAAATTCTGGAAAATATAAAATATTAAGACATACCTGAATTCAGAAATACTACAGAAGCACTACTAATATAATCAAAAAAATATGCAAGATGTGACAAATAAGTCATAGGTTGTATAATACAGCTGTGGGTGTAAAATTATTTCTCTTTTGTCCCACGATTCATCTAAGCATCATGATTACCATGGAGAAACCACTACAGAAACAGCAACGTAAACTGACTACTGCCATCTTACACAACAACAATATGGCTACACTTCACAAAGCAGAAATTCAACTCATTTGCCATTTTTAAAAGGCCCTTGTCACTTGTATGATGACAATTTCTGCCAAGGTGGGCCCCAGCACCAGTGGATTCTTCTCCTCTAACAAAGCCACTGATTAGGCTACTGACCTATGCACCCCACAAACCAGTGACAGACCTGCAATGCATACGCACAATGCTTGTAACACCACCTCGGATCAAATTCACTTTGTTCACATGCTCAGCTAACACGGTGAGATACTGTGAGAAAGAAGGATCAGCCTCCACTGCGCCACTAAATCAAAAAACAAAATAGAACAAAGTTTTGTTTCTCCCCAGCGCTGCACTGCTGCACAATGTCAAGCTCTTCAGCCAGTGACAAAACAGGTATTTCAGAGCTTGGCATCTTCCATAGAAGTCAAAAAGCTGCAAGCAAAAGGAAGGGTTTGAACAGTTGCCTCTCATGAACTTAACTGAAGGCACTGATTCACAGAGACTTCAAAAATGGAAACTAATGGAAAATTATTTGACCCTTACCCAAGTGAACTGAACTTCAGAGAGCTCATTCAAGTATAAAGAAGTCATTTCCCAACCTCTGGGCCATGGCATGGCCCCTGATTTAATTTTTAAAATGTCAGCTTTGACATAAAGCTACTACTTTCAGATTTATAAAATAAAAATCTAATTAGAACATGACATTTTCAGTAACACTTTCTTTTATCCAAAAGAAAGGCCAGCCTGCAAAATAAAAAGTCAGCCAGAGCAAACGGACAACTGTTTTCCATAAGACCCATCCATGTAACACAATTTTCAGTAAACACTTAAACATCACTCACTCTGTGGATCTGCACAGTAGCAAATGAGCTGACATCAGAAGAACTAGAAGGAATAACAAGGTGGCATTAGAACAAAGCTAAAGAAATGTAACTAAATAAATAGAAAGCAAAACCTCACTAAAGTGCAGCTAAGTTACTAAGAGCAACAGACTGTATATAAACAAATATTTCTTAGCATCAAATAGAGCTACAGAGCAGGAAAGGAATTACCAAGTCCCAAGACAACCTCTAAAGGAGTGTTTATGAAGCATTTTACCTGAACCACAGAGAAATGCATCATAGCCTGCCTCATGAGGAGATTTCTTCTCAGCTGTAAGTGTCCAACAAAATCAAGAAGGAGTAAATACATTTAGCATGCTCTGAAAACTGATGCACTGCAGAATCCTAACATTCGTAAGAGCCACTATTCTGGAGGGTTTTTTTCCCCCCCCACCCTCAACTCTGCTTCCTTCCTCACCTGAAAACTTTACACTCTGTAGAAAATCTGTGCTTCTACCAGGCATTTAAAAAAACCAACAAAAATGCAGCAATTACATTAATGTCTGAAAAGCTTAGCAAGATGCACATGAAAAAATTTTAACTTTNTCCCCCCCACCCTCAACTCTGCTTCCTTCCTCACCTGAAAACTTTACACTCTGTAGAAAATCTGTGCTTCTACCAGGCATTTAAAAAAACCAACAAAAATGCAGCAATTACATTAATGTCTGAAAAGCTTAGCGAGATGCACATGAAAAATTTTAACTTTTATGAAGGTCCAAACCAAACTGTTATTGATGGTATGAGAACTATTTCAAAGTAGAGGAGGCCCCGTGCTGTGGAGCTGCCAGGAGAAGCTAGAAAACATCTGTCTTACAGCCAGTATCACACCATGTACTGGATACAACATCCTGCATTCACAGTAACACTAACCCTGCACATCAGCCACCAAGCTCCTGCTACTTTCCAGGACCTCCTTGTCACTAGCTCCCACTACTTGCCCTCCTAGGACAGCTGTTTCCCACCTCCCCTCGCCCCTTCCAAGGGCTACTGACTCTT
The DNA here is from genome assembly GCA_013390005.1 of Calyptomena viridis. Classification (NCBI taxonomy): domain Eukaryota; kingdom Metazoa; phylum Chordata; class Aves; order Passeriformes; family Eurylaimidae; genus Calyptomena; species Calyptomena viridis. Next base: position 287,686 of record WEIV01019317.1, on the reverse strand, counting down.
CACAGCCCCAAGTCAGGCTCTGTTCAGCCCAACTTACATAAATGCTGACTGTGCTCACAGCTTGATGCAAACCTGCTCTGCATTACCCTTGGCAGCTGCCAGGGACATGCAGAACAAGTCTTGGGAGCCCAGGCTTTGGGTCTGGACAAAAATACATACTGGCACCTCTGTGCAAATTCAGCAGACCAAATGGCACCCGCTAATGCTTGGCATGTGGTCATCCAGAGAGTAAAACAAACCCCTGTTATCTATCTGACTTTGAAGATTTGCTTAACGACATACCGTATCTTGAGCAGTCACTTCCAAGAGTTATAACTGGCCACGGTGCATCTTCTGGGTTTAGGTCACTGCTGAAGACAGACGGACGTGTAAGACTTTTGTCTTTCCTCAGTATGTTAGAGACAAGTTACTGTTCTCTAGTGACCTGTAGCTTCATTTCAGAAAAAGCTACTGAAGACTTTAAAAGGAACTTCGGTAGTATTCTAAGCCTAAAATGCTTACCTGAATAATATCTACCAGTTTTCTTCCTGAAAACTAACTCCTAAATACTTTCTCAGTCTCTTCCCTCATTCAAAATTTGTAATCAGCAAATCTGTTCTAATTGTATAGATTGAAATGTAAGCAGAACTAAAACTCCAAGAAAAGGGGTTGACTAGATGGTTCTGTTTGAATGTGGTACCCTGGAAGATAAACAGACACCCATGGAATGGCTGAAATAAGAGAAAGAACAAGCAAGCATAAAAACTGTTAAGAAAGAAGCAAACAAAACCTCAGAATCCTAGTAGTGTTTTTAAAAAGTACCCATTTTGCATCTCCTTCCTGGGAGTAGGGGATAAGAGGAAAGAGACAAAATTTTGCTTTCCTTAGCAGAATTGACATGAAAAAAGTTTAGCCACAAAAGAAATGTAAAAGAAGAGAAGTCTTCTACCACATCGTGACTAAGCTCATGAAATATGGTATCTACTCATGTTCTCCATCTGAAATGGTATTTAGTTACTGCTTTTGGCTCAGTGCAGCCCTCTCTCAGGAGCAGGCATTTGAAATTAAGATGTATTTTCACCGAGAACTGAAACTTAACTTATTTCAGAACACAACATCAGCAACGTAATTTTCAAGTTGCCTGTATGGCTGTCTGCAAACCAAACTTGTGACCAGTGAAGTAATGGTAATACAATATAAGAAGTGACTTAGAACAAATAATCTACTAGACAATGACTTTATAAGAAAGATGTGCAAATCTTTTACTCTTGAATTTAGAGAAACAAGAAACCAGTTGAAAAACATTTGAGAGGAGGGAAAGTATGAACATATGAAACAACTGACTGTGAAATAGCTTTCCAAAGAAGACACAGGAAAACAATACAGCTAAAGGCTATATTACCCATCACTTACCTGCACAAAACTGCATATACCTCTGAAAGACTAGATACTCGAGGAAACAGATACTTCTATAACAGAAGAATGTGTTAGAAAATCAACCAAGACAGACCTCGTGGTAAGAGAGTTCAATTACTTGTATTGATGATTTGTTAAATGAGATCTAAAATAAGAATGAGTCAGGGCAACACTGAGACCTGGTTGCAGTTCTGTAACCATAGGGCACTGAGGAAAGATACCCTTTCTTCTGGGCTAACGACAAACTTTAACTCCAAAGAGACCTGTGCATCTCACCTTCTGCATAGATTTTGTTACAGTCTTGGTGTCTATGAGGACAGGAAACAGGTTGTGAATGTTCCTTTTAAACTCCTCATAGCTTTCTGAAAGCAAAACATGTGGGGAAAGGCATCATAAAACAGGGGAAAAGCCAATGCCATCACAAATTCATAGGAAAGGGAGGTGAAGGCAGACAACGATGCACTCCTCCAGCAGCTGGGGCTCAGAAGAGCCAACTACCACTATCACTGCCACGTGCTAAGCACTGCAAGTGTCTAGGGTGGTGAAAGGCCACTGAGCCTCTTGTTCCACCCCCACTGCAAAGGCAGCAGCCCGGGACAGCAGCTACCTACAGCATTACCTGGAAGAGGCTGGTAGAACTTGTCGTGAAGGTGCATAAGGTCCATAAGCATGTTGTGTCCCACCAGGGGCTACAAGAAGAATACACACATAACAGCCCATTGGAGTATATTTCTAATGAGACTTCAGAGATAACCAGCTTTAGGCATGCCCCTTCCTCCAGCAGACAGCATCCACACATGCTCAGCCAGGAGCCATTTGGACTGCAAGGCTCACAGAAGGACTGCTGCTTACAGGAAATCAGACTTGTGGACTCTGAGGAGGGTATTTTTTTAGCAGCATTCTATTTTCACTGCACCTAAGGAGCTAGATGATTTCTCAGTTCAGCTGAACACTGGTAAAATGTTCCAGCCATCAGATTTACACACTCACTCACAAGGGCAGGGACAGTCTTTGCCTGCACATCACCCATAGTCTCCTGAAGTTGAAATCCATTCAATAAGCTGCATACAGAATATAGGAATTTCCACACAAAGTCAAACCAATGGTCTACATGGTCCAATAAACTGGTCTGTCACATGCTGAAAAGCATAATTTGCCCAAAAAGCAAGAATCTGCTCAGCTTTCTTAGACGATGACACATTGTATAACACCAGGATTTTTAACACTGCATTTAACACAGCAAATTGAAAAAAAAAAACACGACAAATGAGAGTAGGGATAAGGCATTTTACCTTCTTGGCTTTAACAAGTATCTGGAAGAGGTTGGTGAAGCCCCGGGCAAACAGAATAATGAGCTCCTTTTGACAGGGGTCATAAGAGTTCTCTAGAAGCTGACGACGTTGTGGACTCACTTTTTTCACCATTAACTGAAAAGAACAGCCATTTGGTATCTCAGCCCCTATGTTAGTTGTATGTACATTGCTTACTGGATTCAGTAAAGCTAAGGACAAGTTCAGCTTCAAGGCTATGAAGGACAGAGAAACTGTGCATCCCCTGGGACTTTGGGACTCTCTCATTTCTATATGGAGATCAGTGCTCCAGTAACTAAAGAGACCTGCTCTAAGGCTGTCTTATTAATGCTCCTCTTGTTAAGAGGAAGACCATTGGTGGGAACCACAGGGTTTTTTTAGAGCACAGATTAACATAATTGAATTTAACTTGATACCAATATGGTAAGTTCATGGCACCAAAAACTCAGAAACAAACAGCAATCACACAAACTGAATGCCCAAAGGAAATGTCTTGGATAAAAAGGCTGGGTAAATCTGACACTGTAGACATTAGTCCTATTTTGATCTGATAACTGGTGCAAAAAAAAAAGTTTCTGTAAACTACTTCTAAGCAACTAATTGATATCACACTCATACTAAGGTTTGAGAATTCCGCAGCTATAGGTTTAATACAGAAATTATTGCATCAAATGTAAAATAGCAGTAGTGAATAGCAAACAAGCAAATCACGTAACAGAGAGTAAAAGTCAGCAAAGGAAAACTACAAAATAGGCTAAAACTGTATATTCTTGTGGAGGTATTGAAGGAGAAACTTAATACGGTCTAAAGACACAGAGAGGGTCCCTCCATTAGTGCCTCAAGGACAAATGCTTCCAATTCAATGTATTTTGTGACTACAGTATAAACAGAAACCAGAGTTACTCCGGTTTCTCATCTCTCAGAACATTCCTTTTACATTGTCTTCTCCTCCTAGACCCTATCATTAAAAGTACGAGCACCATTTCAAAGACTCTGCAAGAATGCCACTCCTATCTATCTAGATAGAAACCATCTTTGCAAAGGTCCATCTCACCTTCTTGTATCCAAGAGGCTCTGTCCAAACATTTTCGAGAGCCTGCCTCAGAACCAGCTGAACTTCAAGCACATGACAGCCTGTGACAAAAACAAAAGGAAAAAAAAAAGGTAGTAAAAGCTTCAGAGATACAGATAAGCATATTAAAGAAAACACATTTTTCTAGACAGATGGACTGAGCAGGTGTTTCTTCTCCAGCGTACAGAAAATATTCTTGAACTATGATCCTCTTATATTACTGTGTACAATGACAGAAAGAAAACAGAATGAAAAAACCAACCAAACAAAAAACACCTAAATAAACCCACACAAAAAACCCCCACAAAAGTCATGGTGAAAATTTCAGGCAAATAAGCTTTTGTAAGGACACAGAGGAAAGGAAAAGACTAACTGAAAAGAGAGAAAGGCTACTACTCTAAAAAAAGATCCTCTGTGGTTTTGGAAGGTTTCAGAGCCAGAAGCCAAGCACTCGGAAGCCAAGCACACAAGAGGGGCACCAATGTATTTTCCCCCGCAGATGAGAAGGAGCTCTCAGTCCTCTTCTGAACAGCATTCAAAGAGCCACCTTAATCTGTCTTATTGCTTACTTAAATAAATGTCTTGTCACAAGAAATCATTGTTGCCAGACTCTTAAGTATCAGTATCATATCTACTACAGCTGACAAAGTAGATGAACAGAGCACAGTCCCCACCCCTTGTATTGCACACCCTGCAAAAAAACATCATCAGACAAAGCCTTGAGTACTCTCTGTCCTTCCTAATCTTTTCTGTATTTTATTCCCTGATGTAGAGGATTAAGCTTTGGGTTCTGTAATTTCCCTGCTAAAATTCCTTGTCCTTCAACTTCTTCAAAACAGCACAGAAATTCCTCAGCTCTGCTATAGTGCTCCCAAAACCTAACACAGGTGATAAGTTGCCTGCTTATCCCCACTAGTGTATATGTGCCTCCATGATGCTCCTTGCTGCTCCACAGGAGAGAGCACCTGATACTTGCCTTTCCTTTCTCCAAGGGGAAAAAAATTAACAGAAAAACAGATCACCCAGGATTTAGAACAACACAGACGTTATGCTGATTCAGAGCAACTACAAATTCTCCAGTTGCTGCTCTGAAGAAGCACAAAATGCAAGTCAATTACCACAAAGCATGTCCGAGCACCCAGGCATCCACTTCAGAAAGACCCACCATCCCAACGGAGCAGAAAAGCAGAGTCCAGAGATGAACTCCTGACAGGAACTGACATGTAAGCTGGGGCAAAGAGTTGTAAAGGCAGGATGGACACTGGTGCTTTCTCTCTTAATTAAGAGAGTTTAACAGAACAGGCAACAAAGGACAGCAGCAGCCCCACAGGTTCAGGAGAAATGCTGAAGCCACTCAGAGCCCACAGGCACGTAAGGGAGGCCCCCTGTTTCATACCACTCAGATCCTGCAGAATCAAAGTCTCCTCTTCCTCTGCTTCAGCTATCCAAGAGGTCACTTCATCAATAGCTTTCTTCAGCACATCCCTGTCTGCAGCACTAGTGTTGGATGAGGGGGAAAGAGGCAGAGAGAGAAACGCTCTTTACAGATGAAGCCTTGTGCCTTGCTGTGGGAATGCAAAAGCATCATTTCCCAACATTCACCCAACACTCCACATTGTATCCCGTGATCTCAGTCTTTGTTCAGAGACCACAGCATGCTGGAACAGCTGGTGGCAAGGTGTTCAGAACAACATGCTTTGATATTTCGACAAAACGTGATCTGAGTGAAGTTCAGCTGTCAGCACAGTCAGTACTCAGCAGTCACCTCTCTGAACAGTGCTCACCTGTGGACTTTCCAGCTATCTGCTAAGAGACGCTGCCTAAGGATCTTCTCCTGTACCTCATTCATGTATGGGATTCCATCTTTGAGGAACTGAGGGGGGTGGGAAAAATATCAGGTTGGTTACATTCCCTTGGATTTTCTTGCAGCACATTAGAGAATTAGCAGGTTGGCCAGGACAAACAAACTGTAGGCAATCCAATACGCATGGAGGAAAGAAAAGGATTTCTGTCAATTGCAATAAATTTTTTTGCTCTGCTTTTACCTTTCCTTTAATGAGATACTTCCAATTGTCAAGGTATCAACCTCTTCCTGTCCAAAATTGCAGAACAGTACTCTTATGGGATGACACAGTCTCAATTTTATGGGAAATGAGGTGATACATAAAACACAGGTAAACTGATACTTCCCCATTTTCATGGCTAGTAAAGACACCCACTGGAGGTCTGTTTAGTAACTCCTCAGCTCAGAGATAAGTTTTCCTTTCTTTTTTTTTTAGGCAGGAAAATCTGTTTTAAACTGACAAAGTTGTGGGTTTTGCCTCTGCATTAGTTCAGAAAAAACAGCACTCACTATCCCTGTTGATAAACTGCATGATGCATTCATACTTTAGCAAGACACTCTTTACCCCAGAAATGTAGCGTTTAGGGATACTAATCCTAATTTCTTGTGTAATTGCACAGATTTCTTCTGTTCTGGATTTTTGGCAGAGATTACATACCTTATTATAGTCAAAGCCATAATGAGACAGGAACTGAATGCTAGATGCAGAGAGGGTGAATTCGACATCCCTAACTCCCAGTGTGGAGGGAAAGAGAAAAAAGTTGTATGAATGCACCACATACCTAAAATGAAAAGAAGAACATCTCTTGAAGATAATTACAAGAAATAAATCCCTGCAAAGGGAATGATGTATAAAAATCTCAATTGCACTGTTTTCATTATAACAGAAAACTGCCTTTTTACTTACTTGTTTGACTTTTCTTTTGAGAATATTGCCAGCCCTGCAAGAAAGAAATCTCCGTTGAGATGGCAAAATTTAGCTTGATGTCTACAAATAGTGTGCAGATTAGATAAGGGATGTGGGGAACCCCTCATGGAGTACATGCTTTTGACTCACTAATGTCACAGTGCAAATCTTAACAACTGCCAGGCCACTCCCTGGCTCTGAGTGCTAAAAAAGGACAAGCTTTTACTGCTAAGTTGAAAAAGGAGTCAAGTCTGATTAAATAACAATGAGCAATGGGCAAGAGGTGAGTTGGTGATGAAAGTCTCTGACTATGCATATACAGATGAGTCTGTGGGTTTGATTAAATTACAGTGTCTTGGGGTGACTTTATGATGTATCCCATATCGTCCACCCTATACCAGAAAATGAATTTTTTTTGCTTTTCTCTGCCTTTAAATTTAGCCCTGAGAGCAGAGAGAAGAAAAAAACCAGCCGGAGAAATCTTTTCAAAACAATTCTATGCTTCAAGGTCAGTTTGTTCTTCTGCTGTTCAGTTTTTCTTCGCTGGCTGGCCTGTGAGGGGGGAGGAAGCACCTCTCTTCTAGCTTTCCAGCCAGAATCTCGTCCCTGTTTTCTCTGGAAGGAGAGCAGAGAGTTAAACTCCTGTATTTTTCCTGGACTTTTGGTTTCCTTTTTTCTCCTCTGGACTTGTTTGGAACACCAGAACATCCAGGCCTCAACTGGGAGACCTTTTCCAGGGGCCTGGAGGCCTGGAGCCGACCCAGCTGCAAAGAGAGAGAGAGGACCACACCCACAGAAGGACTCTAATTTCCCAGGTTTCCTCTCCACAGCGAGAGATTTTGTTTAGCATTATTATTATTCTTTTCCTGTGTGTTTGTTAAATAAATAGTTTTGTGTTTTCTTCACTTTCCTTCAAGGAAATATTTCTTTTTCCTGAACCTGGGGGAGAAGGGTGACTGTGGCCTGCTTTTTTATCAGAGAATATTTACCCCTCTGAATATATTTGTCCCGAACCATTACATAGAGAAATGTCTGGAAGAAGCTGGGCACCACTGGTTTTTAGTTCTCAGGTTCTTTTTTTCCCATTAATCCCCAAAAGGCACATTAAGATATTGCATACCCTAAGAATTTGAACAATATTTCAGTTTCGGAGCTTGCTTCTTGACTTCTTACTGGTTCTTAACTATCAATAGCTCTCCTCCACAGGTCCTTTCTTGTGTGGATTTTTTAGTAATTTTAGGAGTATCAGAAATTGTAGCCTGCATTTTCCTCTGATAGTTCCGCTATATCCAATGACACGGGTTTGAATACGAGCTGCCACCATGTGCTTCTTGCTTGCATCTTCTGATTTAAAAGCCCTGTATTTTTAACTGCAACCTTTAAATGTGATCAACTTTAGACCAATACTAAGTATACAGCCCATCTGACTTTACATTATTCATTAAAAAGTTGACAGTATTAAACATCGGGAGGGGGAACCAGCAAATGTCTCTGTAACAAGTGAATTGAGGCGAGAAGCACCTGTAGGACCCACCTGTTGGCAAAAGGCTGGTTACCTGTTAAGACCTCGGGTGACCACTTTCTGTGTCGGAGCAGCACTTACCAAGCTGAGTAACAGTGAAGCGCTGAACACTCTGCCTGGCCTTCAGGTACCACTCCGCAGGGGAATCAAACAGACTACGAACAAAGCCATAATTGGGAAAAAAAGCGGACACATGAACGTTTGCTACACACGGGTTGCTCTCGCAGAGCTAGAACGTCTCCCCCACATTTCAAGTCCAACAGCTTTACCTGGGCTCATTGTTTTGGGGGAAAGTTGAATGCAAGCCAGTAAACTCTGTGTCAAGGGCTGTTGAGGTGGAAAGAACACAAAAGAATTTGAAAAAGCGAGGAATGTACGTCAACAGCACCAGGTCGGGGCTCTCTCTAACACTTCACCATAGCCTCTGTCAAACCCATCGGCACCAGGCTCAAAAGACAACCAGCTGCGGCAGGACTGAAGTCTCCAGCTCCCGCATCTCTGTGGCAGGATGAGGCGGAGGCACGGGCACCCCCCGGCCACTCACACTGTGCAGCGTGTGCGCCCCACAGCCTCCCGAGCCCCCAGCCCTCCGAGCCGAGGCCAGCATTCAGCGAGGACTCTTTCCAACTTCTGCTGCCTGTTTTAAACCCAGGCCTCAACGCTCGCTGGCAAAGCAGCACCATTATCCGCTGCAATACACCTCAATTCCCGCGTCCCTACGCCTGGCAAGAGTGAGCCGCCCCCCTCCGTGGGCAGGCG